>JAYJME010003498.1:0-12025 GCA_036873775.1 Costaria costata | reverse complement strand
GATCACCGATCCCCACTTCATGATCCAGATTGTGATCTAGATCTTTCAGGGCAGATGGATTCCTGATTTGTACGTCCTAGCCCATGTTGTCGGGTGGGAGCCGTATAACCTACACGATGTTTGCTCGAAATGTAAAAACAAAAAGCGTTTATTTTTTAAGCCCGCCTGCTTGCCGCTGCCGTTCCCGTGGGTGGTCCGCTTATGATAGGTATTAAACACGAGGTTTGACGGAAGTTTTAGTTAGTAGTTACTTTTCCCGCGCTAGCGTCGATCGAATGCCATCTATCAAAAGTGGCATTCCTTTTTCTCGAGTTACTTAAAAAAAAGCCCGCTTATTTAAAAGCCCGCCTGCTTGCCGCTGCCATTCCGTGGGTGTCCGTCTATGATCAGTTATCACACACGAGGTTCTTTTCCCGCGTTAATGTTGACCGAAAATCATTTACCGATGGTTGTTAGGGGTGTAAGGTGGCTGGGCTTGGCGGCTAGGGTTAGGGGTGCAGTATCCTTCTCGTTTTGTAGAGCTGTGAGTCGGCAGCCGACCAACTGACTTTAGTATTTCTCGGTATGAACACATACGAATCACAATCGCACCAGCTAGATACAAAAGCGCCGAACTCGGCGCACGAAATATTTCCTCAAGAAAACTAACTTTTGACCTAGCCAACCAATAACTAGGTGGCGACTTGTAATCAACCAACTCACAGCCTTACTAGTTGTCGCCCCGAGCAGGCCCTCGGATATTAATGCGGCACCTTGAGAAATGGCGGCGAAGGAACAGACAGGATACCTATGAATGATGTACCCCCTGTGGGACCCGATTTTCTGTCGAGGGACAGCTTCGGAAGAACAGCCAGGACACCTATGATGTACCTGACCCTATTTTCTGACGAGGGACGGCTTCAAATAATTTTTCTTCGAAATATGCACCGTGGGCAAAACCTCGCACTGCGCCTCTGGAGAAGCGGAGGTTTGAGGTGGGTACCTCTCGGAGACTCTGGGCCCATTCCGAGAAGTGCGTATACCTGATTTCCTTCGTTTATCGGCCGAAAATAGACGTAAACGTCAGACAGGCCAAAATCGAACCGAGAAAAATGTGTTTCTCATAATAGTAAACGTCCTGAAGAGACCGTCGGAGATGCGCCGGGCGCCCTGAGAACTGGCGGCGACAAACAGGCAGGACAGGATACCTGTGATGGTTGGACCCCTTTGGGGCCCCGCTATGTTGACCTAAAACGTGACAAGTGCAGTGTTTTCAACCTTCTAGGAAGAGACACATGCTGCGGTAAAGGTGCACCATTTTGTTTCTGAGGTTTGTTGCTTGAGGAGCTCTATACCTCGCCCAAAAAGTTATTTTGAGAAAACTCGAAGTGCAATCCGATGATCAAACCCATGGCCTAGGTATAAAACATATTCATATTGCATGACCTAAGATGTGACAAGTGCAGTGGTTCGCGTTTTATGGGCATGCATGTTCGACGCGAGTCGGCGAGGGAATAAAATGCTGAACTCATCTGGCGATAAAATATGCAAGGCACGCAGCGTAGTAGGAGGGGGGAGAAGAGCCTGCTTTGTGACCCCCGGTCTGAAGTACCACTAGGAGGGAGTTGGAGTAGAACACGAAGGTAATAAATGGGATGAAAAACCAAAATGTTACGTGGCAGGTCTACGGAACATAGTTTGACGCCAGCCTTTCTATCTCGACGCTCTCAAAATACGCCATCGTATGTATTACCCATGAAAGGGCCCAATCGCTGGGGCTGTGAGTCGGCAGGATTTCACGAATAAACAACTAATCGGTAGGTGGCGTTAGCCAACTAGCTGACTTTAGGCAGCAAGTCGGCTGGCGAGGCACCTGACGGCCAGCCCACTTGGCGACATAAGCCAGGCAAGCGAAGTGAGCCTAATCAGCCCTCCCCGGCCGAGGGCGCCCTGCCCAAAAAACAAAATTTCTAGCCCGCATTCAAGGGTCCTTCCTACAAGGGTGGAACCCCAATACGTAAGATAGTTTGAACCTTCTATGAAACGACTAGCTATTAATTTGTTGGTGACTTAAGTCATGCCAACTCACAGCTCTAACTGTCGCAGTTATCACATCACAGGCGGTTAGTGTAAGCACGACACCTCTGTCGGAAGCATGCTAGGCCGACAGTCAGGGCTTTGCGACAATGACGGAGGTCAACTCTCGTTCTGTAACTGCCGGTCGCTTGCAGGGGTGATTCTTTCGATCGATTTCACCTATTGCTCATTTCCGTGCCGGCTTAACGATTGACTTCCGCCAGCTCAATCGCACACAAAGATTCCACAACGCTTTTTTTCTGAATTTTGTATTTGCCGGGGATGCCGCAGGTTGCAAAGATGGCGGCCGATTTGGGAATGACGGAGACGGACCCGGAAGGAGACGAGAATGACCAGGCAGAGGAAAGTGAGATGTCGTCTCGAAGCGTGCAACGCGAACAGCAGCAGCCACAGCAGCAGCAGGAGCAGCAGGAGCAGGAGCCGGAGCAGCAGCAACAGCAACAGCAGCCCCAGCAGCAGCAGCAGAAGCAGCAACGCAAACAGAAACAGCAGCAGCAGGAACAGCAGCAGCAGGAACAGCAGCAGCAGGAACAGCAGGAACAGCAGAAACAGCAGCAGCAGCAGCAGCAGCAGCAGAAACAGCAGCAGCAGCAGCAGCAGCAGCAGGAACAGCAGCAGCAGGAACAGCAGAAACAGCAGCAGCAGAAACAACAGCAGCAAGAACAGCAGAAGCAGAAGCAACGAGTCCAGCGTCGGCCGCAACTCAAGCGGCCGAAACAACCCGAGGGGCAGCCCCGACAGCTTCCCCAGCAACAACACCAACAACACCAAGCAGGCCTTCAACATTTCGAGGATCGACAAGGGGAGGCGCCCCCGACCTGTCAGAACCAGAACGATCACCAAGACCAGAACGAGCACCTGCAGTACCTCCACCACCAGATTCAGTACCACTACCAACACCACCACCAGCAGTACTTACACCACCAGAATCAACCATACTTGCAACCGAACGCTGGGCCGATGGCTCACTGGCCTTTGATTTCCCCGGACGGATACCAACTGCAACAAGCGCACCCGCAATATCAGGCACCAGGAGCAGCAGCAGTGTTTGCGGCAGCTCGTGTAGCAACGCCCGCCTTCGCTGTTGATAGTGGGAGTTGTGTGGCTCTTGGTACCGGCCTTGCCGACCGCCAAACGGCTGGTGCACCCGGGCAGTTTATGCAGGGACATCTCGGTTCTATTGGTGGTGGTGGGGGCGGTGGTGGTGGGTGGGGTGGCGGCGGCGACGGCGGTGGCGGCGGCGGCGGTGGCGGTGGTGGTGGCGGCGGCTGGTACGGGGGAGATGGGGGGTGGAGCGGCGGCAGAGGTGGAGGCAGCGGCGGCGGCGGCGGCGGCGGCGGCGGCGGCGGCTGTACGGCACCTTATTAGGCAAGGCCTATCTTTCCTGGTGGTGGTGACTGGGGTGTCTACGGCCAGTCATGTGGCGGTGGCGGTGGCGGTGGCTTTGGCGGCGGTGACGGCGACGGCAGCGGTTCGTTCCCATCTCCGAGGCAGTAGACACTCCCTGCGCCAGGGGAGATTATGAGTGGGTGCTCCGAGTCGCGAAAGATCCATTCGGCGACCACCGTACTTTCTCCTACGAGACGACTACAACCGCCGAAATCGATGCTCTCGTTTTTGTGCCAGGAGGGGCGCGAGGGCAAAGCATGGACGAGATCGCAGTCACTGGGGCGCGCAAGGAGGAGATGGGATATCGAGCGCAGCGTCGTACGGGGCGGCAGGGTCGGGCGAACAGCAGGCTGCTCGAGACGGCATGAGTGAGGCTCAGGGCAGCGAGAGTGGACGCGGTGCCTGTGGCTGGCTCCGGATGGGGGTACGGACCCCAGCTTCTGGTGGGGCCAACCTCGGGCGGACTGTGTTGGTGTCGGAGAAACACATTTTCTAGCTGATTAGTTTTCTGCTGCACGTTTCATCTGTTGTGGCGTGTGGCCGGGCATATGTTTTGCGCATCGTGTTTTGCTTGTGGGCGATAGGGTGCCGCGATCGGCCGCGTTGTCGAGAATGTCGCCAATAGGGAGTGAGAGGCGCATTGTTTTCAGTCGTGAATCCCACGGAGACCTCGAGTTTTGGTGGTAGTTTGTAGTTGATGGCGTCGAGACCGGATAGGCGCCTCTGTATGATTTCTATGTGTCGCTCCGCACAACGCACATTGTTCTTAGACGTATCGGCGCTGGCCAGTCGGGGCTTCTGCTTGGGAACGGTAGAGTACTGGCGGTATGATTTTCTAGCGGACGAGCAGGCTCGTGTGTTTAGGTTCCGGTCGGGCAGTGGAGGGTGCGAATGACATTTCCGTCAACAGCGTGTAGAAGTTACTCGGAACGGCCATTTCTGCATGAGCTACGCTGGTTTTACGCGAAGACCTCCTCACGCACGCGGGCGACTGCCGTTTGTGTTTTCCCGGGGGGCAGCGAGGCGGCGGTGCAGTGTGTGCGCGCTGCGGTCGTTGGGGAAATAAACCGCGATCTGGGGCGTTGATGAACTTTCTGGGCGTTCTCGATACTTCATATAATGTCACGGGGGGCCATAGCAGTCAAAACCCACGACAGACCCTAAGATTCAGACATGCCCCTATTTTTGCGCACCGAATTAGGTTCTAATTACTATATTCCCCTGTATAAGTACGTACAGGAGGGCATTGGACGCCATGCATATGACCGGAGCTCTGGACGACGCCATTGATGGGATTTGTGGGTGAGACCAATTGGTGTTCTATCTGAACCTCGCCCACTCATGCGCGCCCCCACATCCTGTGGCACGTGTGGGAGCTGGGGAGAAACGGCAGAAGTCTATGTATCTCGGTGTTGGCCTCGAGGCTGTCCGAAAGGCCATCGCGCTTCTTACCACATTTTGTTTAGTGGACGGGGCTTAGTCTGCGTGTTTTGTGTGTAAACCTGCGTTTGTAGATTGTAAACCTGCGTTTGTAGAGAGTAAACCTGCGTTTTTTAGATAATGGCGGAAGTCCGGTTGCGAATGCGTGGAGTATGCGGCGTGCGCAGTTGCTGCCGCCAGGAAATTGCAGGCCGAACCCGCGCAGAGCTACTTGTCATTTTGTGTTCCGTTCACCGAGCAGTGTAGCGTGGCTTTGAGCTGGACAGGTACCACACACACCCGTTAATTAGTAACGCCAGCCAAGGTTCACACTCCCTGTGATCGCACGCAGTCGCGGCATTATAGCGGCGTGTGCTAAGGCCGGTGTCGTGGTCAATGCTGCTCGGCGGCGAGCATTAGGCACAGACATGGGGGGTCGAGAGACGCGTTGTGATTGGCGTTGGGGGGTCAATTTTTGTTTCTTGTGTGACCGGCCCAGATATTATCTGAAACGCGTACGCGCGCGCAAGGCTTTTCGGCGAAGGTTAGTTGGGATTGGGGCAGTGTCGACGTGCAGTTTCGAGGGTTCAAGAGTGACCTATTACACAAGAGCGCGATATAAGCTCGAGCCAGGAAGGGTTAAAGGCGGTGTGTAGGTGCCGGAGGAGACGCTGTCAATCTGGTGATGGAGTTGCTGTCGTGTTACTTCGGGAGAAGATAAACATAGAGAAGAAGAGCGAGAGAAACAGAGATATATAGCGAGAGAGAGTGAGAGAGAGGGCCATGAAAAATAAAAAGAGAGCTCTTGTACAACCAGCCTATTTTTGTTATGCTGTCTCGACGCCTGCTCCGGGCAAGTTTTATTTTTCATCACTTCGACCACCTGCATGCCCGCGCCCCCCGTGTCTCTGTTGCTCGTCCCGCACCGATGAGGCTACTATGTTATTGGGTTTGCGCGTTGTGTCACTGCTCGGATTCAACCGGCACGGAGTACTCAACATGTTTTGTCGTACGGGCTACCAGCTCGCCTCGAAAACAGGAGCCGGCGCCCCTCGCGATGCTCCTGCTACGACTACAACTGTAGATTTAAGTTGAACGCGTTCGAAAACACGGCCAAAATCGCCTGGTCTCGGTAGCGCATTCGAAAGTAGCGCCGCAAACGGCCTTGCAAGCCCCCCCCGTGACAGGCGTGGGCTGGCATGTAAGCAAAAGATAGATCATGTGATTTGACCCTTTGAGTCCCACTCCCTCTTTTCCTTACGCCAAAGTCAATAAGCGAAGAACAGCGAATCACCCCACACACGGCCGTTCCAGTCTTGCCCACGCGCGGCGATAGCACTGCGGGTTGCAACTTATTGTGCGCTTAACTCGTCAGTTTAGTAACTCTTGTTTGAACATTTCGAAGTGCACACAGTAGGTTTCGCCGCCATTGGGCGACCTCGTGGCAAGCCGAGCGCGGGTGGTCGGTGGCGCGCGACAATGCTGTTCGCCGGCTGCGTCACCCACCCACTCTCCCGGCTCACATCCTGAAGGACAACGAACGGGGTCGAAACGGTCCAGAACGCGGCGGATCCGAAAAAAACAAAGCAGGCAACACCACCATCACCGATATCAATAACTACAAGCGACAGACACCAAACCTTTAGTACTACATGCTGTGCCATCCCCTCATGGAGGCGTCGCCTTGTAGTACATGTTTCCCCACGAACGTCTCGGCCGGTCTCGAAGGGAAAAAAAACTAAGAGAGGGCAAATGAAACTACAAGGGAAAACATCGACGCATGCTACGATAGAGGTATACCAGGTAGCACTTGCAATTTCTGACGCTCCTCACTTGAGGAGCTCATTCTTGACCCAAAAAAAATACAAAAAGTGCAACCCGATGAACAATCCTATAGCCAAATGTTGCTGTTCTGACTATTACGGGGGACCATAGTTAATAGGACCTACTGTAGACACAGTACGACCTTCTCTAGACACAGTAGGACCTACTGTAGACACCAATACCTATATATGTCCCTATTTTTGCTAACAATATTTGGTCCTATTTACTATGGTCCCCCGTAATACCAAGAACAGTTGCGTAAGGCAGTATTGATTTTTTGATCGGAGACGTTTGGAAATTCCATCACAGACACCTAGGGTTAACAGCTACAGGGAATACCTGGTACATATAATACGTCGAGGACACGTTGTTCAACCGACAAATCACCACCGCAACGTGATCTCTACGTAAAAATATGTCAAAGTGAGCTAACAAACGCTGTGATGATTTTCAGCTGGACGGGACGCATGCCACTGACTGCAAGGGTGAACCTAATTTTTCTGTGGCTTTCCTCGTTTTGAGGAGCTCTACTACTGTATAGCCCACCCAAACGCGCGCGCGTTTGACAAAAACGTGTACGCTTAACCCCGACGCAAGCGAGAAGCCCATGGCCTACTGTAGGTCTACAAGGGAAAATATTGTACCAATAGATGATATCGTCTCCCTCGAAGGAGAACATTCATTAATGTCTTGAATTAGTATGATTATTTAAATCTCTACCGTCTCCCTCGAAGGTGAAAATTAATGAATCTCTTGAATCAGTATGATTAGTTAATCTCCCCTCCCTCGAACAAAATTGAACAAATTTCCTCGAATTCGAAAACTAAATAATATAATGAGACGATAACAATCTCCAGGCAAATAAGTAGGGCTGTGAGTCGGCAGGACTTCACGACTAATATCTAATCGGTAGGTTATGTTAGCCAACTAACCGACTTTAGTCGGCAAGTCGGCTGGATAAGCCAGCTGATGGCCAGCCGACTTTCCGCCTTCAGTCAGGCGAGCGAAGCGAGCCAAATCAGCCCTCCCCGGCCAACAAAAAAAAAGAAGTATCCCGCATTCAAAAATCCGTCCTGCAATAATGGAAACCCAACAAGTCGGATAGTCGGCACCTCCGGGAAACGACTACAGTAAGTATTAGTCCGATTAATAACTAGTTGGCGACTTGAGTCTTGCCGACTCACAGCTCTACAAATAAGTAATCCATACCATTAATAATGCAAGATTTTTATTAGTAATGGGTAGTTCCTCAGTGGAGGAGCCCCGCCGGTCAGAAACAATGTATGTGGCCCAAACCTGCCTGATCGTATTATAGCACGTGTCATAGTGAGTCCTCAACGTACCTACATCAGCAGCATGTAACCCCGTCCTGATTACAACTCGTGGAGACAAACTAATATTTTGTACTCGCGGTACAGCACGGACGGAAACGCCGGAGTTAAAAAGTGCTGGGCCAGGACGTGAGCATGATGCCCGACGTGTACGTACTGTACGGCGAATTCAAAAGCAGCCTCTCAAGCGGCTTTGCAAGAGTCCCTTCCTTACGCGACAACCGCGTGCTGGCGAGAAGCGAAACAAAGACAAATTACACCTTTTGTCCCACCCTAGAGAAAGGGATGTCGTGCCCGCAGTTTTCTGATTGGTCAACTATTAATACCGCAAAAAAGTATCCTACACTATGTACAAGTATTTTTGTCCCCAAAAGCCGTTTCCGGCTTTAACGGGGTCAAGCGGAAAACAGCGAAAATGCCCCACAACGCTCGTTCCCTTTATTATTATGCTTGCCATCCGACAATGTGCAGCATGACCTACAACGTTAATCACTCAAAACATTCCCAAATGAAGAAAACCTCGGAAACAAAGGGAAACTGACGCACCACGTCTACCTCCTTTCTGTGCCAACTTTCATCTTCGTTCCCTTCTTGTTCACGCGCGGCCACAACGCTGCTGGTGGCAACTAAAACATGGTGAATTTTGGCTCGTCATTTAAGTATCTCTTGTTCGTATACTCGGAAGTATACAGCGTTGCACCGCCATTGTACACGCTCGTGGCAAGCCGGGCGCGGGTCTACGCGGCGCGAGGCGACGCTTTTCGCCGGCTGCGTTACCCACCCTCTCTACCCACACGCCGAAAACAGAAAAACGGGGCCGAAACGGCCCAGAACAAAACAGATCTGAAAACAACACCGTCATCACCGACATCAATGAATACACTCGGCAGGCACCAACATTCAGTAAAACTGCTATGACACTCCCTCATGGAGACATGGCCTTGTTGTACACTCTTTGTCGTGTTGCATGTTGTACTGCACTGTCAAGCGCCGCGCCCAAATACATAAGAAAACGCCACGAACGACTCGGCCGACCTAGAAAAGGGAAAATAGGGAGCTCGAGGGGAATAGCAGAAAACCCAACCGAAGAAACGCCACGGTCGAACCGAAAACAGGTGTAAGGGGAACCTGGGGATGTGCGTACAAACCATACCTCACGAACGTCCCGGCAGATCTCGAAGGGAAAAGCAGGAGAGGGCGAAGGGAACTATGAGGGAAAAGACAACACCGCGAAACAAAATCGGCAGACCCCGTCAACGAGAAACTAGATTCTATCACGGAGGAGAGTCTAGTTCTCCGGCAGGGCTGCCGGCAGAGTCGACAATTTCAGCTCGGCGAGACGTTACGCAAAACATCATGTACTCCTAGCAAGGAAAGACTCGCAACGACGCAGATTGGGCGCGCGCACCATGAATTTGGTTGGCTCGGACCTTGACGGTGTTGCTTGCACAGCAGTGAAAAAGAGCCAACGCAAGGAGTGCTTTGGGATTTCAACAAAATAACGATTACACCCTGCAGTTTTTTGCGTTCAAACCTACGATTGACAGCCCACGTTTCCGTAATCAATGCCATCAATGCCACCCTTCCATCTCCCGCAAGCGACAGCGACAGCGGCAGCAACAGCAGCCGTTCACTGCTATCCACCAAATCACCCCTATTTACGGGGGGACCATAGCTAATAGGACCTACTGTAGACAAAATATGACCTACTGTAGTAGACACCAACACCTGTATATTTCAGTATTTTTGCTAACAGTATTTGGTCCATAGTGAATAGGACCTGCTGTAAACAAACAATAGAACCTACTGTAGACACCAGAACCTATATATTTCCCTATTTTTGCTAACAACATTTGGTCCTATTTACTATGGTCCCCCGTAAAATGGAACAAAGATCACGACCTTCAACGAAAATCGTCAGATGTTTTACGAAGCGTTACTTGTCCTGTCAGAAGTGCAAGACCCAGCTCCCCATGCCGAGCCAAAACAGCAGGAGAAGCAACAGCAGCAGCCCCGCAGCACTGCTGAGGCCCTCTCTTGTCCGTCACTAAACTCAGCGGTCAGTCCTTCGCGCAGCACCTGTCACCGAAGCAGCGGGCACGGGAGGAACACGGCTGGCTGCTGTTGGCCTAACTGTGTAGTGTATGATGTGAAATGATAGTCGGCAACGAGAATACCGCGGCCGGTAACATTCGAAGCCGCACACAGCTGCTACACGAAGCATTGCTACTGTATGAAGTATATGTACTGCGTTAAGTATTGGAGTGAGAGGGTGTCCGCTACAAAGCTGTGTGATCCAACTTTTTCACACCTCGGACAGATCAGCTCACCGTAGCTAGGTCTTTTCGAGGGTAGCTCACTGGTGAGCTCCATGAGCTACAAGAGCTGCACATGTGTTCCCGGCTTGACGTATAGGAGGTAGCTCATCTGCAAATGTTTTCAAAGCTTGAGCTATAGAGGATAGCTCCTCTGCAAATCCCGCCGCTGTTTTTTATCACGCTGCGTTTGGACTTTCGGCTGGTTCGTGCCTTAGCAGAGAGCGGGCGTTGAATATTAGTGTCTCATCTACAGCAGCTTGTGATTCTCTCCAGATTGCCCTTCGGCGCTTTCTCAACAGAGACCTACACCTCGACTTTGGGGTGCTGCAGTGGTCGAAATTGGACGCAATTCGGAAGACACAAAATGAGACAAAACATCGACCCCCAACTGAGCAGTTGCACTTCACTTGCGGGCAGCTATAGTCAATCCGGCTCCAAATATCCAAAATCCCCCCGGCACTAAGGAACACTTATCTCCGGCATGGGTGGGTTGTTGGAGGTAGCGGAGATACGCTAAAAACGGCCCTCTTGAGGCGGAGATAATTTCACGTCGATTGTTTTTTCTTGTTATTATTTTGCCTAATTTTTACAGAAAACGTGATTTTCTGGTCCAAGATTACGTGGATTGTAATGTTGCCACACAATAATTAGACTACGTATTTAGGCAGCTCGTGACATTTGCACCTGGGCTTTTTTTGTTTTTAAAAATCGATAAACTGATGGAGATATCGGCAAAAAAGCGGATTTTTGGAGGTCGTTTTGTTCAAGTTTACATTCAATAATTTGGTGTGGGATTTCATTTAGAGGGCGGCAAACGATGAATGGATACCATGTTTAGACAGCTTTTTTATTTTTTTTTTGAGAAACGAAATTTCGTGAGATATTGGGATTTTCCCAAAATGGCTGATTTTGGCCAATTTTGTCTTGTCTTGGTATTTTTTTTCTAGATGCGGTGTTGCATAATAACTTGTTATTAGTGTGAAAATTTGTTTTCGTTCAAAACCTCAGCATCGATTCGTCTTGTCTTCGCGATTACGAATATACAATTATTAATGTCTAACTTCATTTGTTAAACTCGGTAGAGTATAAAACGCGAATTGAAACAATGTCCCGGATGGAACATACGACATATAATGTAATATTATACTGGTATAATACAGAATTCAAACAACGTCAGCTGTGAGATCGAGGATTTCGTCGAAAACATCTAAACTCTGCAAGGCGCGTCAACTTTGCAAGCCGCGTGGGATACTTCGATCGCCCGTAGTACGGGTTTTGTATAACCTAATGAGCAATGCGTTGTCCTTATTGAGGGGAAGAAAATATAAAGTTCATGGAATTTGGGAAGTGTAGGAATATTTGGCTTGGGTTTACTAGTTTCAACTATTTTTGTTTCAAGGAGTGGAATGCCGAAAGCAGGAAAAAATGCGCCGTAGCGCGGTGTGGTGTGTTTTTGTTTTCACGCAGAATCCTAAAATACTACGAGTATGCGGTTTGGCGAGCATTTTGGGTTTAGAGTTTCCCAAGGTGGAGTGAGGTACTTCAAAAGTCAACCCAACCTGCAACCTGGAGAAATACTTCTTCAGTTGAAAGCCGCATCATCTTTTCCCGATGTATGTATTTGTGATACATACCGGTAAAATACATATTGATGGACAGTAACCCCCC
>JAYJME010003497.1:0-12025 GCA_036873775.1 Costaria costata | reverse complement strand
CAGCGAAAACAAAATAATAGGATGATGGGTCTCTAAAACCAAGTGAAAAAAGGGATAAAAAACGAAAAACAAATGGTTTTCGCTTATTTCGTCCTGTGACCACAGCGCTTCGGTTTGTTTTCAATTCTGACCTTCCTAGGAGTGTGGTGTCGTTTTCTCTTTTTGTCGCATACCCCTGCCCTGGTCATGATATTTATTATTTGTTCATCGTGTTATGAGCACAGTGTAGGCCCGCGAATAAGAAAGTGCCTCATAAGAAGAAAGTAAAATGCTCACTTTTGGGCGGACGCTAAGAAAACTGGACTAAGAAAACCGTGCTCAGCGGTGAGAGCTACACTAAATCCTGTATTATAGCCTATGCTCGAGGTCGTTGAAGGGTGGTGTCACATTAAGAACCTGAGGCTCCCTCCAAATAGGACTTTCTTGTTGGCGGGCCTATATACTGTTTTATACGAAGTATACACCTTGCTGTAAAGGAGTACGAGGGATGGAGACACAGGGTAGCAGGTTTGCCTATTAAGCTAAGTCCTTGGTGTTACTCACTTTCTTGCAGAGCTTCAGGCGTAGTAGAGAAACAGAGCTTTATTACTCTTCCTGGAGCCTAGATGACATCTGACAGCTGATGGCAAGGGGCTCTTGCCCGTCTCATTTCAGGTTTACCCCATATACAAAACGCCATCCAAGCAACACCAAAACGGACCAATTGCCTATTTCTGAGGTAATTACCGGCCTTTCAAGGTCGTACCATAACATTGCGTCAAAGCCCATTTTTTGGGGGGAGAGTAGAGCTCCTCGAATGAGGAGCCTAAGAAAATATCAACATCATGGAACAACACCTCTATCATAATATCGTATCATAGCATGCCTGCAATAACAGTGTACTGCTGCACCTGGGTAGTTTTGGAGTATGTCAGACGAACAAACCGCTGTCGTTATCGTCGCACCCGCCCTACTACTTGCTTGTAAGAAAAAAACGACCAGTAATTGCCTCCCAAGTAATAATACGAATACGACCATCCCGCACGTATCATAGGTAATTTCTGCGTGCGTGCGTACTGTAATTACAGTACTCTGTAGTACTGTTGCACCCGTCCACCAAAAAAGCAGTGCCATCACAATGCTTCATATATGAAAGGCGGACTGAGATTTATAGGAAAATAGTAAAGTCAGCAGTCGTTATACTGAATGGACTTGTTCTACAGTACGCCTGTAGCACCGAGATAATACTGCTGCAGTAGTATTAGGAGTGTAGAACGCACCCGTTCTCAAATAAACCATTCTAAAATAATAAGACATCCTCCCTCGTGAAGAACATATTATACACCAGGTAGGTATATAGGCCGGTTACTCGCTTGGTTGGGTGATAGTACCAGGGTCAACAGGACGATTGGATATTAATTTTTAATAAGCACGGAGACTCTAACCCTCATACTTGTACGTAGGAGGCGAAAATTTTGCAAGCTTGTTTGCTCTTCAAGAAGTGACAGTTTCAGATATTAGGTTGTAGAGGAACATTTGACCTTCTTGGCAGGCGTTATGAAAATCGGTGGCTGTCGTTGATTGAGGGAACTTCCCAGCCACCTGCTGTGCGTTCGTGTCGTTTCCCATTCCCAGTCTTCCGTGTGGTCTTCTCTCTAAATGATACCTGGTATGAGGTATCACGAACAAGACTGCTACGCAATCAAGGCATCGTTCGCGAGGTAGTGGCTCACGGAGGGTCAAGCCGCCCAGCCGCGGCCACAGGGCAGACGGGGGCAGACCAGGAACTCATAATCCAATTCTTGCAATTGAGGAAACCCCCAAATCCTCAAAGTATGGCTGCATGGAGAGATGGAGAGTAGCTAGTGGAGAGCACACACCAGGCCAAGCCCATGGAAAGCATTTGCCGCCTGGAGGAGAGGCCAGATAGCATCGGGGTGACACCGCTGCCGCTGAGAGCCTCAGCGGGACCTCGAATGGCGAGGCCCAAGTGTGCCGGCTCCTGATGATGGAGAAGGGGTTCAGCAGCCAGAGAGAAATTTCTTCACGATGAAGCTGCGAGCAATGGCGAGATCTCGACGAAAGTAGCTGGCGCGACGACCAGCTGTTCATCAAGTAAAGGTTCGCCCATCGCGGAAGCAACCGCGCTGATGGTAGTAGGGCGTGTGCGTGCATATGCTTGAGGGGTATGTATAGAGATACTGTAGTTGCCTAATCGCGAGACCAACCACTATTATTACTATGATAGAGGGGTTTCGGCCCCGAGAAGATCGTTCATTTTGTTTGGCACGCCCGATAGCCTCCCTTTCAGGTTGTACTCACAGGTATCGGTGGGAAATATCCCGTTCCGATTTCTTGTTCATTCTGTACACGGGATTTTAAAACCTCGACAAAAGACGCCCGCCCGCGGACCCTCTCGACTGCAACGACAGTGAAGCTGCCGTCGTTAGGGTTATACGTTATACGAATACATACGAGTATGATAGTGTGGTGTACCGACACAACGCCATGGCTGTATCATACCGGCACAACGTGATGGCTGTATCAAAAGCATCGTCACTCAAAACCGACGCCAGGATAAATTGGATACTGGTACGTATGAGGGAAGTACTACTAGCTGTAGATTCAAAACAGGACTTTCAAGTGCTTCGTAGGCATTTCTGAGCCGAACGCAATCGTCCGGCAAGGTACTGTACATACTCAATATTACAGTAGGACAGTACAGGCGCATGGCCCAGTGGCTTAGCACTACAGTAGGAGTGGGTCAGGTGACCCTAGCGAACGCGTCACCGGCCACGGGTTCATCCATGGTGGACCTGTACGAGGACCCCCGATCAGTTATGAAGATCCTTGGAGGAGAACGAACTACAGCAGTACAGTACAACACGAGGTTGGACTATGGGCAGAATTCAGCCCCAAGGCACCGAGACAGCTACTATTAATAGCTAGGCGTTTACGCACCGAAGGTGAGAGTCCCAATTGATAAAGGGTAGGCTTCGAAAGGCTTCGTCTCCACGGCAGCCTGAATTGGTTATTTACCCACCTTGCCCAAGCTGGTCGCTCACAGCCCTCGTAGTTTTCTCGAGCGAATTCGAGATACCACACAGTACTGTAGTACGATAATGTATTATGCGCGACTGAGCCGCCGGTAGTCAACGACGATCGAAACGGCCTCGGCGGCAATACTAATCGTAACCAACTGTCATCGCGATGGGCCGAGGTCGACCCAATACCGCAGGAGGTCGTGACACTATTATAGCGGAACAATCGCGGAAAATTCCGGTGACGGTGGGGCTGCATCTTCAACAACCGGTGGGAACATGGCCAAGAGGTATTGCACTCTGCTAAAATACCAGAAGCACGGGCACTGGAAGTTGCGGCGTCCGGGCCAAGCCTGCACGACCTGTATTATACAAGGGAAACGGGCATCCAACAGAGTATTTTGAAGGAGACAAGGAGGAACCCTGGTATGGTAGGAGTTGCGCTCATGAGCCCAATATAGTTACAGTCGTAGTCCCACTTTAGTGCGGTGGGTCGCCAAGCGACCATAACCGCACTAAAGTGGGACCCCGCCCTAAACCGGTTTAGTGCGGTACCACACTACAAACAGTGTAGGATACATGGGGTAACATTATATTGAGGCTACCCTGCGAAGTGTGGGGACCGCATTAACGTGGGTCCTGAGCCCGAAATGATGAAGTGATCAGGGCGACTACAGTAGGGGCCCTGTACGATACACTGCTGTACAGCAGAATAATTGGAGACGCACTGGTTTGTTTCATGTATTACCCACTTGATCATTACAGTAGTGTACAATATTTTCATTTACAG
This sequence comes from Costaria costata, assembly GCA_036873775.1. NCBI lineage: Eukaryota > Phaeophyceae > Laminariales > Agaraceae > Costaria > Costaria costata. Next base: position 8,215 of record JAYJME010003497.1, on the reverse strand, counting down.
TGCTTGGCTGCAAAACACGCATCCTTCATCACGCACGGCAAGCCAAAATCTATATAGTACAACTGGGCTACAGCAGTCTATCGTAGGAGGATTACGCACAAGGAGGATTACGAACAACCATTGCGCTTCGATTCAATCCACCACACTGCAGTACAGCTTGCTGGCTAAACGCATCATGCGCTCCCGAATTCCCGAATGTCTGCCTGCCGCGCTGGTTTCAAAGCGTAGGTTTTAATGAAAGATATCTTAGCCTTCTGAAGATAGTGTGCAGCCTCTTCATTCATACACTACCCCGCAAAACTCTCGAAGGGGTTTGCTTCTCTCGGGGAGCTTGGAGCCTTTTCCACGGTCCCACCTCACGGCCGTGCTTGTCCTCCGCTTTGCGCTTCCCCGCCCTCTTGTTCGACGAGTCGGGGGCAGTTGCCTTGGCGGTAAGGCATGTCGTGCAGATGCGGTGGTGTGGGTTATCGCTGTCAGGATCCTCCACTTCATCACACATGCCGTGAAGGCGGTCACCACACCCTCCGCGAGATGTGTAGCCTTCAGGGGGCTTTGTTGGTGTGCGGTTTGGAATCAGGCACTGTTCTCTTGTCGCACATGGAATCGTGCGTGTTGGTACTGCTCGTGCGGTGGGTATATACTGCCAGCTGAGAACTGCTTCCTTGTCGATGTGTGCTGCTGTCCTATCCTGTAGTGAACTTCTTCTGTACGTAGTGATGAGGAAGCGTTACGGTCCCAATTTAGTGCGGTCCCCGCACCTAAGTGGGACCAAGTCGTGACAAGCGATTTCGACTGTACAAAAGTGGGACCCCGAACTAAAGTGGATTGCACTAAAGTGGGACCACGACTGTATTATATATATTATGTTAATAGAACACAAGTAAATATACTTCACATATATTCCAACACCCAAACGTTTCCCACTGACGGGGCTCCTGAAGTGGGGAGCTCCCCGATGTATTTCGAGCAGCGTGTGAATTACTATACTGTATGCCATTCGTTAGATGCCCAGCCAATGGGATCGTGTATCGTGCTTAGTTTACACAATGCTTGTCATAATAACTGTCGAGTGTTGGTATATAACCTAGTATATAACTCCCCAAAAGTGAGGAGCCTCCAAAAATGTATGTGCTACCACTACCACTACCGTAGCGCGCGTCGAAGCACGATGCTTGAGATCGAGTTTACGCACTGATCACGACCTGAAGAGCTTCTCGACTCCACTCCATGTCTATTACAGTGGGGGCAATTTTTCTGGATTCCAGCTCATGTCTATGATGGAGGAAATGAAGCAAGTGCTCCTGGTGGGGGAAGTACTGCAGCAGGAAGGCCCAATCGTTTCGTTTGGCGACAACAGCGGAGCAAATAAACGTGCCTTTCCGTCATCGGGGCAAAACATGTCCAGCTTGCTATGTCGATTGTGACAGGACTGCTGTGTTGGCAGCAACGTGTGACTTGTCCCCAATAGAGGTTTACGCGCCGAACTTGAGCCCGTTGGGGAGGGATTGCGTGTAGTGCTCGAATCGTCGCCCACGCACCCACATACAAGTGTGGCCTGCTGTCCGTAAGCGCACCCGCCACTCTGTATTTCGTGACAAAGATGCGTGTACACTTCAACTAGGATCGAGAAGTCGGTGTACTTCTCCGGAATTCGGAAGTCTGTTATTTGTTCAAGCTTGGCATTTCCCCGGCCAGAAGATGATTTTGTTTCCTTTGCTTTTGGGCTTACATCCATGTCTACCTTACCTGTCGAAGTTGATCCCAACGTAAGCTCGCACCGCTACACATTCATCAGATATTTCTGAAAAAGACGGCCTGCAGACTGGTCTCTTCTGGAGGAAATGCTACATCGTTACAAAGGGCATTTAAAGACAAAGGGGCTACGCATGCCAATCAAATGGGCGACACACGTCCGAGGAGAAGATAACTTGTCCACGTAAGTGATCCTAAGCGAATAGAGTCGAAATGTCGAAATCGATACACCATGCTGGCAGTGCGGGACGATTATTTTCGGTGCATGTGGGCGTACGTAAACGATTTCCGGTTGAAAACCAAGATGTGGAGTTCCTTCGGGGTGTTTGTTACGTACAATATTACCCACGAGTACACCTCTGCAGATAGCCCCCAATTTTACGGCGTGACAGATTATATTTAGAGGGTAGATGGAAGAGGCTGCTTCGGATGCAAGAAGATCGGATCTTCTTCTGTGTAGTCGCCTTCTCTCGGGTATTTACGGACGGAGGCTACGACTTAGATGTGGCATGCAGAACAGTTCAGCGACGACGTCTGTCGCCAGACAATGACTTACCTGTAGAACGAGACATGACAGGATATTTTCCTTGCCATTCTTAGCCTGCACAAGGTCAAGCAAAGCGACTGCTCATAGCATAAAACGCCGGAGTACTTCCAAATTGGTCGAACACGAAACTATCCACAGGATTCGATGCGAGTACTCCCTGAGAACAGCTCGTTTACCACGACTAGAAATGTTGCCTAGCAGCACGATAAGCATTCACCCCCAGCCTGCTGTTACTCTGCCTGTAGAACGGTGGTACTATTCAAGTGTTGGGGAGATCGAGAAGGGCACCGAGGCTTCCAGGGGGGGGTACTCATGCCATGCATGGCCGTAGTCGTGTGACCATAGACCTTCGCATCCCTGCAACGCCGGGACGGAGCACGTCGGGCTTTCACCGACCAGGCAGACATTGCTCGCACCAAGCGCAAAGCGCCGTGAGGTGTTCGGCGAGTCGCATGAAGAGTGAGTTGATTCCTAATAAGAGCCCCAAGCGGACTTCAGCACCTTGCGCGTACTTTCTTGCATATGGATGAAAGCGTCGAATTACTTGATTCGGGGGGTGGGGGGCAACTGTGAGTTGCAGGGTGGGACATCTGCAGACGAGAATGGGTTGCTCAAAGCAACACGAGTCGTTTAGGTGATGCTACGCAAAATACGTGCACCAAAGGCGACGCCCACCTCGAGGAGCATGCCCTTCGCGACAGAAGCATAGCAAGCTGCGGGGAATACTTGTCTTCTTAGTGGCAACTGCGAAATATTTGGCTTGAACCCTGGCGGTATCTAGAGCTCACCTGCGAACTCAATGTTCAACTTCGGGCACCGCATCAAGCCCCAGCGCAAGGACCCGTATGGTACGTTAACAGCAGAGGCAGGATGTCGTTGACGCTGCAAAGGTTGACTCGGCTTGAAAGGTAGCTTGTGGACTACGAATACACGAGGTGGCCAAGGCAGCCATCGAGAAGGCTGTTTGCAAACTCGGGCAGCGAGCGCGCAGTGTCCAGAACGGGACATTGGTGCTCTTGGTAGAGGCTCTTTAATATTCAGGGAACACTGTTTGTCAGTGCCATTGGGGTCTTTGATGACGTAGAGAAGCTCCTGAATCGCAAGCGATTGCCCATAATTCCGAATACCGTGAGCTATGACTCGAAACTGATCGGATAGAACTCCAGCTTATTTGGAGCGCCGGTAATTTTACTTCTGTGGAAAACAATGTAATCGGATACAACTTTAGTTGTATATGGAAAGTGAAACAAATCGTAGCCTGGCGAAGTGGTGAAGCCAAAGTCGAGGTCGGTACGTAGCATTCAACTATGATTCACCCATAAGCTGTAGACGCCAACTATTCTGGGGTGTTGTCGTCTACTCTCCCGCCCGCGTCAAGTACATACCTGGTTAAGGGTGCGGTTAAACACAATCTGTCCATGTACCATCTAGACGTGGAACAAGATTGTATTCGCCCTGGGCTGAGTAATCGTCCTCACGTTTGACCATGAGCCCCTGATATTGATTGGGATTTCTACGTGAGGTTCCCGCTCAGTGACCAGGTATCATGGGCAGATTATAAGTTTAAACAAGAGCCGCGCAGATTGAAGCAAACCGATTGATAGAGTTGGGCACTGGTAGCCTCAATCAGTAGATATATTGCCGGAATTTTCAGCAATCAGCATGCTGGACTGAACCAGTATACTGGCGGTAGTAGGCTCTCACCGGCTTTTGATGGGTTTCCACAATATATTATGGCGTGTTTCTTGGACGTACGTAAGATCAAACCTACTGGCAGCATCTACTGGCAGACTCAACTAGTAGATAGCTACTGTCGGTAGATTTCCGTACTGCCAGTACATAATGTGCCGGTGCTCAACCCTAACGCTTGAGCGTTCAGCATACTTCTGGTAAAAACGGTGGCGGGGTTATAGAGCAATGCAAGACTCACCCATGGATGCTCCATCATACGGGGATGAGACTGTGTTTGGTTGTAGTTAGTAGTGCTGATGCTGGTTTTGTTGTAGGGGTAGTGAAATAGTTTCCTGGATTCCACAACGCGTTGGTAGAGACGTCCCCGACTAGCAGGGCAAATGGACTCTCTATACATGAGCAATTGTGTTGGAGGTCGTGTAGGGGAATGTGACGAATGTCAAGGAATTGCTATCTTGCTGCGCAAGCATCGAGCTTGAGTCCCGTGGGCTTTTGTGATGCGGTTGGTGTGTGCTCTCGGCAGCACGAAGTGTATCGCGGATGAGTGTACCAGCATACCACAAAACAAGGATATATCTTCCTTTATGCGATCTTGTGAACAAGGCAACGGGTGGGAGCTGACCAGAAAGCACTAAAAATGAGGCTCATAGCCTGATGGGTTTCGTATAACAGAACTTGATGATAGGCGTCGAAATATTGCTGCTTTGTTACACGAGCGTCGAGCTAGTCTCCCGTGTGCTTGTTGTGAAGCGTTATGTACTCTCAGCATTTGTGTCCGACGAGTGTATACCACGATAATAAAAGCGACCTACTTGTACAATTGTGAACAAGGCATCGGGTAAATAAATGCGTGCGAAAGTTGATAACACAACGCAAAGAACCAGGTTCATAACGTGTTCTACTCCGTGTAGCAAAACTTGGTGACAGTCAAGAAATGTCTCCCATGTTGTGCATGAGTCGAGCTTGTTTCCCCTATGCTTCATATTATGCAGTGTGTCCTCTCGGCAGTAGTGTATCGTCGACCAGTCTATACTACCGTCAGCAGAACAACTATTTGTGCAACCTTGTGAACACGGCAGGGAGCGAGCAAGTGCGCGCAAAAGATGATCACTCAGCATGAACAGCGAGGCTCATAACCTATTGTATTTCGTGTAGCAGAACTTGGGGTCAGTCTAGAGATATATCCCATGTTTGCGCGAGAGTCACGCTTGTGTCAAGCTTGTGTCTCGTGGTCTTCTTGCGGTGCAGAGTGTACTCTCAGCAGCAGTGTATTGCCGACGATTGTATACCAGCAAATAACAATGAATTGAAATACACGTCGTGAACAAGGCACCGGGTTTAGCAAGTAAGTGCAATAGATGGCCACACAACACGAAAAACGAGGTTCACAACCTGTTTGATTCCCGGTAGAAGAACTTGATGATGGTCGAGAGGTGGCCCTGGTGTTGCGCGAGGGTCGAACTTGTGTCCCGTGTGTTTGTTACGTTGCGGCGTGTCCTTTCGGCAACGGTGAAATGCCGACGAGCGATTTTGTTGTTATGAGGATTGCTCCCTGCGGTCATGGTCCAATGGAGCATAATGTGTTTTATGATGGAAAACGCAGAAGCCTGCCTGAGGAATACCAGGCATGTTTATGCTAGGTTATTCAGTTACAGCGTATATAGATGAGTGCACGGCACAACGTCGAACTGATTACGAAAGTTGTTTTAGGGCCGGATTCCTGTAAATACCCACTTGCTTACTGTGCTTTCGTATTGGTGATAACATGTCATAGGTCGCAGACGTAGGGAGTTGCTCATCGTATCTACAAACACATCACGGGACGTAAATCTAGATGACATATGCAGACGATGCTGTTGAGGTCTTCTCGGGGATGTTGGGCAGCTGGTGTTAGATGTTATGCATCGTAGATATGTGATGATCTTGAGGGACACATACGTGTGAAATGTTGTTTCTCCACCGGGGGCACTCCACGCTATGAAAAGCTAGTAAAATCTACCTGCTACATATTTTTTTTTATCTTAGACCCCTGTCGCCTCTCGACTGCAACGATAGCCAAGCTACCTTCAGCAGGATGTTACGAATGATTCCTTTAGAGCCTTGAGCTTGAGAGTCCAGGCCAAGTAGTGTCTGACGAATCTGCGGTCGTAAGGGCAAACTTATAAACGCACGAATATTCCACCCTAAAAAAACGTCGTACAGAGTGTCAGATTGACGCGCCGCTTTGTTTTGATGAGAACGGGTGAGCTGTACATTTTCTGGCGTTTGGTTTTTGCTTGCGTTGAATATTGTCTGAATTGGTTGTGAGTGTTTTTTGTTGTTGTGGTATTTCCCGGAATCTGGGTCTTCTTCTTAAGCGTTCTTCGTAAGTGTCCGGAGGTGTTTTCCCTTTCCGCTAGGCACCTAGGTGTTTCACTCCTATGAAAACCAGGGCGGGTATCCACTTTCCTCTACCAGCAATTATGACAATATGTTGCTACACAGGCAGGGTTATGTCCTGCATTTGCAGTTGCTACCAAATGCAGCGGGTCGCAACTTCCCCCCACCTCCATGTGTTTCCTTCTTCTCTGTGTCCTCTCTATCTACTCATGATCTACTAACAAACAAGCCCCCTCAATTCCACATTTAATGAGGGATACCTGCAGTCGACCGACGCTATCGACTGAGATGCTGTAGACGCCATGGTTTCTCTGTAGCCCTTAACCATTGCATGTATCGGGGAGCACCTTTCAGCTCCCTCCCCCAGATTTCATGTCGTTTCCCGCAAAGTCCTCTCGTGAACATGACCCTTTCTATCACAATGGAGATCGCTTATGTCTACTGACTCTTCTTGGGTTGAGGAGGACTCCTGGGATGATAACTGGGGAGCTCCTAATACAACATGTTAGAGCGGGAGCTAACTGGGGTGTTGAGGCCCAAATGACAGCCGGCCTTGCAATGTCCGATCGATGAATAAACCACCCTTTCTTACGAGAAACAAGTATTATATGTTGTCGCCGAACTTAAAATTAGATTGCCTGATTATTCTGTCTTTGCTGTGTAGGTTTCAGGCCCGCTCTCTGCACCATGCTGCTAGTGCTTGCGGCCAAGATAAACATCGTGTGTGCGCAATCGCGGAAGGTATGTGTGGAACTTAGCCAACACCCGTACCCTAACCTCGCACATGGGTACAAGAGGGGCTAACGAAAGTTCTTGTGTAGTATACCTATATTGGACTATGGACTCTGACGTCCATATGTGTCTAGTTAGCGTGAAATCACTACGGCGTACGAGTACACTGGGTTTCTTAGTTCGGATACCGTTTGGATATCGGATAAACGCGAGTGACGGCTGATTGCCGTGTTTCATCCCCCTCCAGTGAACCATGCACTCCGTGCTGTCGTGCTGGTCCGTGCGATTTTCGAGAATAAAACCATTATTATATAGATATGTACGCGCTGCAAACACGGAATCAGTCTACGAAGCTGCCTAAACCTCTACTCAGCAAACTGTCAGCTTGTCACACCCCCATCACCACGCCCAGGGCGCGGGGAGAACACGTATTGAAAAAAGTGTGCGTGGAAAAAACCCTCGTTATATATGTATTATAGTGAGGCATGCTACGTTAGGGATGCATCTGATTTTTCTGAGGGTTCTCACGTAACCCCTTTGGGGCCCCTAAATATGCGACCTGAAACGATGACCTAAACGATGACAACGTTGATTTTACTAACCGTCTACGAGCAGCGTGAGCGCCCAGCAGCATGGGGAGCATCATGATGCACCCGGGGCCGTACGACTCCTGGAATTTCAACTCGGACACCAATCTGCGTCATGCCCCTATCACGCAGTAGTAGTGGCCTTTGCGGCAATCGTTACTTTTGGTGCCATTTTTCCCCTCTGCAGTCCCAAGAGGGTTAAGGAGCCACATATCTCATCCAAAAAATGGCCTTGCGAGAAAAAAAAAATGTACGTTTATTTTTATCTTGATGAACAATGCCGTGGCCTGCCTGCCTGCCTGCCAGGCTGGTAGGCCGTAACGAATACCTGGTACAAAATATGCAGTTAAATGTTTATTTTTCTCCGGAGGTCGGTCTCCCACTCCGGAATTGTTGGACCCTGTCCTGTGACCACGGACTCTGCATTGTGGCGATGAGTTAAATGTGAGAACAACAACAGCAACAACAACAACAACAACCAACAACAACAACAACAACAACAACAACAACAACAACAACAACAACA
>JAYJME010003496.1:0-12026 GCA_036873775.1 Costaria costata | reverse complement strand
CTCGAGGAAGAAAGTGAGTAGCACCAAGGATTAGCTTAATAGGAAGACGTGCAGGAGATACTCTGTGTCTCCACCCCAGTACTGTTACAACAATGTGCAGTGTGTGTCAATCGTAAAAAGTGACGAAGAAACAACAACAGCAGTGCTCGTAGAAATAATGGAGACTCGTAAAAGAACGGCTCCATTATTGGTCCCTTGTTGGTCCCTCATTCTTGCCCCGTCAGGCAGAAATGTTTGGGCCCACAAGTACCGGTATATTACTCTTCCCACCGTGGCATGCATGGCTCTTCTTCAGCAGGCGTTAAATCCCCTGTTTCTCTCTCTTGCCGTGTGTGTCGGTATTACCTTTCGCTGTTTTCTCTCATCGCCGTCGACCAAGATGCATGTGTCCTGCCGATCCCCCTCCCGTTGTACCATTAGGGGTAAAATGGGTGACTTGGCCGCCCTTTTTGCGTTGCGGAGGTTTGTGTTATAGAGCAATACCTGGTACGTATTACGCAACACATGGTATATGTCGCTGTAACGAACGCTACAAGTGAGCTGAATTACTGTACCACCCCCAGCGTCCACACCCTGCACCACAATACTCCTGTACGTACTCGTAGTGAATGCCGGTTTCTCCCCCTCTGCAGACACCCCCCTCCGCAGATAAATTCCTGCCCTATCCTCCTTGCGCACCTCAGCGCAGATCAACGAACCAGCTCCCTCCCCCTTTTGGACCGCACCGCATTTACGCGAAGTCAAGATCGATCTCCACGACGGTTCCCGTTGGTCGATGCCGATACTCCAAGTTTTAGACGGTGTTCTTGGCGAACCCACCAATGTTTTAACCACGGCCGAGACAAATTTTGGGTTCTGCTCCCCCTTGCCGTTCAGCCTACTATCGTCGGTGTAAGCTTGCCTCCTTTATTGTCATGTTGTCATACAGTACGCGACATGTCTTAAGAATTTGGGAGTTAAGAATTTCAGGCTGATCTTTTCTAAAAAATAAGAATTTGCAGCTAAGCATTGGTGCTCATCGCGGAACGCCACTCCAAATTCTATATGATAGCCTTTAAGAGCCTACGCTCAACGTTGAGATCACAACAAGCCGCGAGCCTTAGCCAAAATAGGAGTTTCTTAACTGCTGTCGTGTATTGTATTGTCATTTTGTCATAGGCCGCAGCACGAACTTTTCCTGGTCACTCCGCATCAATTATGTTATCCAACTTCTACTGCTGCTGTAGTAATGGAGCTGACTGTGTAGTCTAACGATAGACACTCACCCTGCTGGCGGTTGCGCTGGGTTTCGAAACTCGGCTGGTATTATTACTCAAGGCACTTTTCCTAAGTCCTATTCCGTCGCCGAAAGTACGAGAGCGCGTCTTGGCAAAATTCGATGAAAATCGAAGAGTAGGGGGAATACTGTAGTTACTGAACTACAGTATGGGCGACAAAAATGAAGGCAAGTACATTAATTACCTGAGGGGAGAAGGTGACCACGGCTTGTCCACAAGGTCGCTGAGGGTAACAACCTACGGTTATGATCAAGGTGGGGACCAGAGGTATGCCCTGCAGGTTTGCCGACGAGCGGGTCGCGCTGCCACTCACTCACTGTGTGTTGATTGTTCAGAGAGACAGAAGAAGATAAAGTTTATTCCGTGCGGTCGTGATGAGACGAAAGAGGGCTTAATGCCTCGCCCCTGTGAACCCCTGTTTTCCTCTCCAGACAGGCCTCCCAAGTAATGCGAATACGATCCCGTAGATAATTAGAGCAATTACCCGTCTACCAAAGCAGTACCATAAGACTAGCCCACTGTGATGAGCCGTATATGCAGAAATATGGGAAGCTTGGGGGAACCCGGTTCCACGAACTAGACTAGAACATGAGTCGAAGATACGGCTCCTCCAAACCCACTCCCACACCTCTAAACGGTGAGGCTACTCGTATACGAAGCCGGAAAGGGACGCCAATAGAAGCAGGGAAGAAGGAGGCCGATCCGTAAGGGATAGGAAAAACGTCAGCGAAAGTCGGCTCCACGCCACCAGCAAGGCGGGGGGGGGGCGAGAGCGCCTCCACGGAAACACGAAAAAAAAACCTACCGCCACGAACCCAGCGAGGGGGGGGCGGGGCGAAAATGTATCGCTGAAAGGTGGAACGCAAAAGTCATGCGGTCCTGTGGCACAGCACAAGGCCGTGTTACCCAGATCGCCCCCGGCTCAGAGCGGGGGGGGATCGGCAGGACGAAAAAAAGCAACTAACGCGATTTTTTTTTTCTTTCTGTGCCACATATGAGTAGCCCGATTACTTTGAGCAGCCCCGGCACTGAGCGGGGGAGGGGGTAGGCGGACGAAACAAGAAATACCAAAAACCGACCCAGACCCAAAAGTTCATAAAAACACTCAAAATATTCACGCGATCTTGTGCCACAAATAAGCAGCCGGATTACCCAGACCTACCCCGGCACTGAGCGGGGGGGGTAGACAGGATGGAACGTGGAGGTACAAGTTCGAGATCCGACCCAAAGTCCAGAAAAAAACGCCCCAAAATCCAGTAAACGTCAAAGGATAAACTCAAAGAATCCCCCAGCCTCCAAAATCCAGAAGAACGGAAAAATATCGAGCGCAGCGACGATGCTAAAACCAGCTATCCACGGCTGCACCTCGAGATTCGTCCGCGTTACGCTGGATCCCCCGTGCAAACGCGCTAGCTATGTGCACTTGCAGACACCAAGAACCTCGCACAGCTCCCGTTTAAGTCGCGTAGCGCGCCGGAGAAAGAGGGTGCTCGATTGGTCCCGCGTCATCCAAAAATCGGACCAAATATACCCCATCCGTAGTCGTACTCGCGCTGATTTTTCCAAGCCACCACAAACCGTCGTCGCCGTTGTACCAAAAATGAGCTCCTTTGGGAAGCACCGTGGTGCGGTAACGACGAAGCCATTCCGCGCGAGGGACACAGCCGTCCCCGTGCGCCAGAAAGCTATCTCCGTTACATCGAGAAAGTTCCTGTTAGGCAGCACCGATGCGCATCAGACGGTACAAACGGTTGGTTTGACGGTGCTGGTTCGGAGTGCCGGCCCAGTAGCGCAGAACCTGGGGGCGGGAGAGCCGGAGATCCATCTCCCTTTCCCAGGACGGGCGAGAGAGCCCCGTCCAGTGCGTCTCGTACCGCAATGACCCCACCCCGACCACGGACCGACTGGTGTCCAGTGATCTTCTCCACGCCCAGTCGTTGAAGGGGAGTCGGAACATCGTCTACAGTGACGTGGTACGCGGGGGGTTTCTTGTTGAACAGGTACTGCGTCAACCCCGCGGGCAGATACTTCGGCATGTCCCCACTGTCGTGGGGGTTGGCAGCACAGGGCTTGCAGTGTTGTACCGAAACGCGGCGGTGACACATCCGCCCGCATATTATTCGGCCGGCCTGTATACCCCCCCATTCTAGGGGGGGAGAGTGATGTACGGTTTAGTTTGGGTGGGCGGTTGGTTAACCTTTTACCAGTAGTAGCACAGACTACTGTAATACCTTAACAATATGGCGACGACGGCAAAACATGGGTTTTGGGTCGGGATTTCGAGTCTCACCGCCCACCATAAAAAGCCCTTTTTACAAAAAGTGGAACTTCCCCATGTGGAACCTGTAAAAATACTCTCCCCGGTCCCCATAATAATAGGAACCGCCTGGTGTGGTTTTGACACGTCCGCCCCCATATCCGGTCGACCCGTATACCCCACCGTTCTAGGGGGGGAGAGTGTTACGAGTATAATGTTTAGTTTGGGTAGGTGATTGGTTGACCTTTTACCAGTAGTTGCACAGACTACTGTAACACCTGAACACTACAGGCTGGTTCAAGCCGATCTCTCCAAATCATTTCAGAGTCCAATGTCCACGCCGTCTTTGAGAGATAAGACCCTGGAAATTTGCTAACGTGTTTATTGTGCCCCTGCCGAACCCTTAATATACTTCGAAGTATGTGTTTTGTTGTTGTTTTTTTGCCAGATATTTGTGTTTTCTTGTTTTTTGGGATATTTGGGTCTTAAGGGATCCCACATTTCCAGCGAAAAAAAGCAAAAACATTTGCTAAGCGTTAGGCAGGGGTACATTAAACACATGTGCTAAATTTCAAGGTCTACCTCTCGAAAATGGCGTGGACATTATTAATAGGAGTTTTTGTGCGGTAAGCGTACAAAAATTACGGCTTCGTCTGGTGATTACTTGATTTCAGTGTAGATTCGATTTTGGGCGTTAAATATGACTTAATTTTAGTCCTACGCAGTCGATTCTTCGAATATTTGCGTGAAACTTTGTACAAACATGTCTTGGAGCACCTAGAAGCGGCTCGTTTAGAAAAAAATGGGAAAACAAATGTTTTCTTCCCAAGGAAACGCCTGACTATTATTGACCTCTTTGAAGGCCTGTGATTGGTGGGACACGCTTTCGGCGCTAGCGCCACAGTTCTAGGCCCTTAACAAAAAAAACTGGCTACGTAGCCCTCTTCCATTGTTCATGGCAGTCAGTATGATACCAAAACATATGTGACATTCGAATTGCATGCGGCATTCGTGGCTGACGAGATTTGCGGCGATATGCTTGAACCAGCTCGTACCACGAGCTGATGAACTGGAAACTAAAAGTGATCGCACAAAAAATGCTGATTGCCGTAGTGATGTTTGGCTTATTCTTCTCCGCGATGCACAAATATTTCTTGGTTGCCTTTATTTCTGGCGTACTGGTGTTTTTTGCGAGTGATCACTCTTTTCGCCAGCTTGCGCCTCTAACGGCACCACACACACACGTTAGCTGCTTTGGGTCCCACGTTGTCAGCCCTTTAAGGCTCCGCTGCATGCCTCGCATTTTCGCGCCTTGCTGATTCGTTTTTGTTGTGTCGCTTTTGTCGCCTCGATCCTTTCGTTCTCATCATGTCCCGGTTACCGTACGTGTACCACAGGAACATTTGGGCGCATTCATTTGGAGTACACGACCACCTTAAAGCATTCCCTTCAGTAATACACTGATTTCTTACTGTGACTGCTTGTCGGGCTGTTTTGCCCCGTCTCATACGAACTGTGCCGATTTCTGGTTCGAGGCAGTGTCCCGATTGATTTGCACATACTGTATTGGTAGTTATTATCTATCCACCGGCAACTACCGGCACACGCGTCCACTCTCACGATTAAATTCCGTTACTATCGAAGAACTTTTGGTCCTCAATTTCCTGATTTTCCTGGGTTTTTTCGCGCATTTTTTTTTAATTTCCTGATTTTCCTTTTTTTTTATACGTGAACGCGAAGCGCTCCTGATGTTTTGCCCTCACAGAGTGTTAAAAATACAATTTCCATGTTTAGGAAATATTTTCTGTTTTTCTTGGAAAAAAAAGAGGAAAATCAGGGGGGGAAACTCCTCGATAATAACGGCCCTAAGTGCCCCTTCATTTGTAGTGCCTTCGACAGTTCTTCTAGTCACTGCTCGTACGAGTTCGGTGCCGGGCTGTGTGTTATTTGTACTTGACCGTCCTACCCCGTTTTCTTCTTCGGGTTCGTCGGCGAAATATCGTTGTCCGTCCCGTCCTCGACAATGGCCTTTGCATCGGAGGGGGCGGGGGCCTCTATCCACTCGTGTACAGTCCACCGGTCGGGGTTGCCCCGGAGGGAATCAGGTGAAATGGGTATAACGATGCATGACCATAAATATACGAGTACGAAGTATATCAAGGGTATTGTGTAGAAGCCGTTGTTATTTCCCTGGGACTACATGAGGTCAGTTTTCGAAAGTATCACACACTCGAGATATTAGTACTGCTGTAACATACCTGGTATGTTATTTTTAATAATACAGGGGTCCTCATTTTGAGAAGGGCATCCTTTTTTGTGGGTGCTGCCGATGGCTGTACTGAAAGAACCAAGGCAACAATTCACAAGCCGGTTTTGTGTCCAACAATGCCCTGAGTAAAAATGAAAATTCGCGTTCGCAGCGATTTCTCATTTTCAGTTTTGCTTTTAGTTATACCCTTGGAAGGCTATTTTCGGCAAGGATTCCAAATGGCCAATTTTCAGTATAATTTTTATTTTCCGAAGGCTCCGACAACCACATTCTAGACGCGATACTCGGAATTTGATCGCGGAGGATTGTGGTGATAAGCTATAAGCTATACGATCATCAACAGTACGGAAAAAAGCCGAAAACAGTTTTTTTTCAGCGCCATCAAAAATGGATATGTCTACAATAAAACGTGTATGATCATTGTTTATAGATTATCACCACCATTCTGCGCGATCAAATTTCCAATATCGCGTCTAGAATGAATGTGGTTATCTGAGCCTTCGGAAAATAAATATACTGAAAATTGGCCATTTGGAATCCTTACCGAAAAATTGCCTTCCAAGGGTATATAACTATTATTATAAAGCAAAACTGAAAAAAAAAAAATCACCGCGAACGCGAATTTTCGTTTTTACTCAGGGCATTGTTGGACACAACCGGCATGTGAATCGTTTCCTTGGTTCTTCCAGTACAGCCATCGGCAGCACCCACAAAAAAGAGGCCCTTCTCAAATAAGGACCCCTGTAGTACCAGGCACCTGGCAGCAGATAACAGCTTTTCAAACAAACAACTGACAAAAAAACTTCTCTACGTAGTCATGTACAGGTAGTACATAGACGAGTCTCGTGTACTTGTAACCGCAGCTCCCGCTGAAGATCCCTATTTTTAACAAGAATACAATTGCGATTTTATTTGAGCGTGCGAGTCGAGTTAACTATACATATCGGTTAAACCATGACAGCTGGCCGCTAACTCGGCTTTGCCGTATTACACATGTGAGGATGCACATCATGAGATGTTTCCATGAGGCACTACCATAATGGGCTTTTGTGGCACTGCCATGGCACAGCGACCTGCTATCACACTTCCGAGAGACTGCCATGCCACAGCGGCCTGCCGTGGCACTTCCGTGACACTCTGTCATAGCAAGTGCTATGAAAGCCCCTGGCAGCTACCAAGGCATAAGCTGTTACAAGTGGGAAATCGTTTCGAAATCATGCCTTCTGCGACAATGACGATGCCGAATATCGCTTTTCAGCAAAGTTAGGCGTTAGGGAGCACAAGTGTGAGGACAGACGACAGGCACAGAGTCCGAAATGGACAGAGTCACTATTGCTACAATGTCGTAGAGTTGCGCGACAACGTGCACATTGGATCTGCCAAAATCCGAATACAGAAAAGATAGCGCGAGCGCAACTCAAGATTTATTAGCGTGGTTGAAACGAACCGCATCTGCCCCATGAACTCAACAAGTTTGAATCCACTCAACGATAGTACTAATATTACACATATTGCACCGAAACCGACTCTGGCTCCGAGTATCGCCACACCGGTAGATACTGGCGAAACGTAAACCTTCAACGACCATATCAGGCCGTCCTTAATGTGCCCCCGCCAAGTCATCCTGCTCTCATGTCTGGCGGCGCATAGCCACAAATGCTATACCGGCCGCTTCCACACGAAGGTGCCTTGTTCACGACGTCCAGGAAGAGGCTCAAGTTCTTTGACCGGGATTCTTCTTCCCGATTTGGACGTGCTACCCACAGCCGCAATTCGTCCTTGCGGTCGAGGAGGACCAGCCGGGGTTGGTACTGGGGCAGGAGCGGGGAGGTTACTGGCACCCCACACATTTGGGCGCTGTGGTCTATTAATAGACGAAACGGGGGGATGGGTGGAAGGGGCCTTTTGCTTCTGTTCGGCGAGCATGGCTGCCAGGGCTGAAGGCTTGGACTCGGCTCCACTGACAGGCTCTCGCACAAACACGTCCTTCCAGGTGTGCGTCTGAGGTGCCGGGCGTCCACGCACGACTAGCACATCTTTTTCGATGGCGGCGGTGGCGGCAGCTGCGGAAATAGGGGGGGTTCCACCTCTACTTCCGGGCTCCGATGCTTCAACGACGGTGGCGGACGCGCCCTCAATCGGGGCTCCTACTGGCATCTCTTTTGCCTTTCCCTTCTTTCTGATTCGCTTGCCCTTAACTTTCTTTTGAGGGGTACGCTCCGCAAACGCACCGCCTGCCTGTGCGGCCGACGCGTCTGGTCCGTCCTTTCCCCCCGGCATGTAACCGAACCCATCTCCTTCACCTTGCTGCCAGTTGTCCTCGTCGATGAAAGTGTCGGCGACGAAAGAAAATCCGCGAAACATGCCCTTAACGGCATCAGCACCAGGAGGTCCCAAAGTTCCTCCGTGACTCATCATGGATTCTTGGGAGAGAGATCTTGGTAGGGCCATGTCGACAAATTCCGCGGAGAAATTGCTGGTGTCTGTGGTGCTGATCAACTCCGGTTTCAGCGGTGGTTCCACCTGCAGCGCGATGAGCTTTGCCCAATCGATGCCTTCAAAGAACGCATGGTGCTTGACAGCGGTCGCACCTCCAATGTCGAACATTGTCGTCTTCTTTGCCCCTAGACGTCTGCTGACGTTTCGTTCGAGGAACCCCCTCAGCACCTGACCCCGATACGAAACGCGAATAGAGATGCAGCGGAACAAGCAACGCAAAATCAAATATGTACCGAAGCACGTACGATGTGTATGCAAATATTGACCTACTAGCCATATGGTATCGCAATACCTGAAAACGACTCGAGCACGTTGCGCTATAATTCTGGCAGGAAGCTGAATTCTGCCTGTGTACTTGCCAACGCCATGTTAAAACTGCAAACCTTTGGCCGCTCACCTGGTGGGCAGTCGGGCTCAGCCACTTCGGAAGAGATACCCTCTCATTGAGGATCTTGCGATTGAGATCTTTCGGGGTCTTCCCTTGAAATGGCGGATAACCGGCTGTCATTTCGTACACTAAGGCGCCCATAGACCACCAGTCCACCGCCTTCCCATACCCCTTGCGTAATATCATCTCTGGAGCCATGTACTCGTTGGTGCCGCATATGGTCTTCAAGCCCTCATCTTCAGCATGGCTTAGCTCCTGCCAGGATTTTCGGAATCAGGAACACGTGGCATCGATGAGCGCAAACCTCGAGCCAAGCATCGTAAACTGAGGACGTGACGCCTCAACCAACGGTCCGAAAACAGGCATAGCTTGCAATTAATCGGCTACGCCTCCGGCCAAAAGGGGGCCTGTACGCCACGGTCTATCTCGACAAGCACGACGAATAAACGAGGGAAGTACGCCACGCATCGCATTCTGCGAGACCGAAGCCCACCTTGGCCAGGCCGAAGTCGGTGACACAGATGTGGCCATTGGCTCCCAGCAGCAGGTTCTCGGGCTTCAGATCTCTGCCAGCACGCCGATACGAAGGAGGCGTGAACGGTTAATTGTGGATGCTGCAGGTTTTCGAGATCTCGGGAAAGTAGACTGGAATGCCACCTTCTATGCATACCAGGTACAGTTTACTCGCACTGATCGCTCACCCGTCTTCAATTTAATAGTGATCCGCACCACGGTTTTATGCTGTCATAACGCGTCAATGAGTCCACGGACGGTTCCAAAAACAGCCAATAGTTGTATTTTGCGGCCTGTCCTACCCTGTCTTCCACCCCCTATCCTGCTCCACGACGAAGCCTTACAGAACCCACCCAAGGTCTGGGGTTTATACAAAGGTCGCAACCTAAATCGTATTTTGAGTGCCAACGCTGCAGAAGGCAACGAGCTTGTCCAATATACCGGCAGATCCTTGTGGACAATCACAGCACAAACATTTCTCATTCAGTAATGCTCCAAGTAAGTGTTATGTTCTCCGTTAAGTGGGCAATGCCGATACGAATGAAACAGGGCAGATTTTTAGCCTTTTTTGTTGTTGCTCTTTCACGTGATAACTTCGCTGGAATTTATGAAATGGCTTAATTTTCTTGAGGAAAGCTAGGACCGGTTCCTGAGTGTACATAATTGTGTCATACAAGAGCTCCGCACGGGGGCCGGCAGGCGCCGGCCCCCATGCTTCGGGTAGGGCTGGGCACGAGTTCGACAGGTTGTTGAATTTACGATAGTACGCAGGAGGGAATTCAAGTAATGCCAAGGGATGAATAGTAGCTTGTAGTGCACCTGTTGTAAACATATTCCAAATGACGCATATTGATTAGATTACATGTCGGGCATTGTCTGTTTGCTAAAAAAGAAGAAAGAGTTCAGCTCGTTTGAGAAAGGAAGGAAAACACAGAATGTGTATATATATGCATGTGATGCGCTTTGTCCTTGGGAGCAAAAAAAGCCGAGTTGTCTCTCGTTCGTGCGGCAACGAAGAAGGCTCGAGGGGAGGGGGATATTTTGAAAAGGTTAAAGGTACGTACTCCTTATACTGTACTACGTGGTAGTATTTGTACGCTAGATTTATACTACTACTCCTGTCCTCGCCCACGTGTGTATGGGTGTGCTTTTTTCTTTGCATCCCATTTATTATTTTCGCCCTTCTTTTTTGTTTTTTCTTTCCTAGTCGTAACTCATATCCAGGGTCACAAAGCAGGTTCTTCTCCCTCCTCCCCACTCCGGTTCTTGCCTTGCATTTTATCGCAAGAAGACTTCAGCCCTTTCTTCCCTCGTCGACCCGCATCGAATTGTGCCTACCCACGCTATAATATGCGCTCTTGACAGTTGGTGTCATTTGAGAATAAAAATCTCCGTGCTACGGAGAGAGACTCGAACCCTTGACCTCAACTCTTCTAGCAGTCTCCGTAGTTGGCTGCTAGCCCACCGACCGTGTATACCTGATTTACTCGTACTCATACTCGTACACTCTTGTGCGGCCCGTGCGCGCTTGGGCTCGGGACGCAAGCTGCGCGTATAGTTTGTTTAATTTGCCAGCACTAGCCCCAGATCGAGCTCGCGAGCACTCAATTTCAACCACTCGTTCGTGCATACTCGTACGTACGTTGTATTATACCAGTATCAATGTACACATGTGCACGTAAAAATGTTTCCAAAATCCGTTCTAAAAACAGACGGACTCGTTTTTACCAATCGTAATTAAATATAAATATTAAGCCCGTTATCAAGAGTTATCTCCGAAAATCAATGCTTCGTGTACAGCGGTAAAAATCTTGAAACTTAAAAGCCGCACACTGCAGCAACTGCTGTACGGACTATGAAAACAAACCCGGCGCACGACGCAAAGCTGGAAGATCCAGCTAAAGATTCTGCCGAGACGAGTTGCCACTGCACGCCATCGGGAACTTCACGCTCGTTTGCCTCGGGGCGCTCGCTCGTTCAGGGGAAGTTAGCCACTGAAGAGTGTACGGCCAGGAATCGATGGTCGAAGGCCGCGATCGAGACGGTCAAGGCAGCGCCGAGCAATCGAGTTCCACGTTTCCGATACTGAGCGCGGGACGAAAAAAAAATCGCTTGCTGATCGTTGGTCTCTCAAGGACCGCGAACC
Source organism: Costaria costata (assembly GCA_036873775.1). Lineage (NCBI taxonomy): Eukaryota > Phaeophyceae > Laminariales > Agaraceae > Costaria > Costaria costata. Next base: position 677 of record JAYJME010003496.1, on the reverse strand, counting down.
GTTTAATATATATATATATATAAGTTTTTGTGTAGAAGAAAATCGTATGGGTTTTAGTATGAACACATTAAAATGCGCTTTAAAGACGTATGAGTTGAAGTATACTAAAAACCATACAAACCAAACAAGCATGTCACATGCTTAACCAAGCAACAAAAAATCCCAAAAAACGCAATACGCACAGCAACCCCTTGCTTGAGCTGCTTACCAACACTAATCCCCAACTCCATCGCCTGATCGCTGATTGGCTCGCGCTCGTGAAGTAATGCCGCACCCGGAGAGGATAAAATCCCATACCCGGATCAAAAATCCTTCCATATCTCCGCAACCCTGGCGAACCGGGGACGAAAACGGTGATCGCCCTGGTCGATAACGCGCCGCACGGTGTGGAAACCCCAACCCCATTGTCTGATCACTGATTGGCTAGGGCTCGTAAATAAAGCCAGCGCCACCGCGGGACACCGGGGGAGGATAGGGCCCAATCCCCGTTTCAGAAATCCTTCCATATATCTACGACTCCCACAGCACGGGGATGAAAATGAAGGTCCCCCGGGTCGATACCGCCCCCCACGGTGTGGAAGCCCCACCCCTGTCGGCTGGTCATCACTGATTGACCGGGGTTCGCGAAGCCAGCGCGAGGCGAGAGTTGCCCCTCGGGGCAACCTCCGCCGCACCCG
>JAYJME010003495.1:0-12030 GCA_036873775.1 Costaria costata | reverse complement strand
TGAAGAATCAGCACGGACAATGGGTGCGCTGGATGTCGACGAGTATAAGAACGGTTTAATGTGAAGAACACACACACTAGGTACGACAGGCACAACATATTAATACATACATACCCCAGCAACCGGCACGCATCGAAAGAGAGAAGGCGAAATAAATCAAAAGAAAACGAGAAGAAAATAAAAAGAAGAAAAAAAGAAAGAAAAGAAAAGAAAATCGCTAGGGAATAAAACAAATTCAAGAGGACAACAAAGAAACAATCCAAACGAAAAGGGGAGCCACAACTCGGAAGCCATCATCGCATAAGACAACAGAAATACCCCGAGCACGAGCCAAAATGCACACGCAAGGAGGAAAAAAAATAAGGCTACGTACGTAAGGAGAAGGAAAGAAAGAAGAAAGGCAAAAATAAAGAGAGACAAAAATATAGAAAGTCACGGAAAATCAAAGCTCGAAAAAAAAACGCATTCTTCGAGGTAGCCGCAGCAGTTGGTGGTATTACTACAACAACAGCAGCAAGCAGTATTAGCATAGACAGGCAGGTTCTACCTACTTGTGGGCCTGGTACCTTGCTACCCTGTCTGCCATCTCCTTCCTGCTTTCGTCTACCGCGGGTTCCCTTCTACTCTACCTGCTGCCCCCCATGCCCCCCACTTCCCGGGACGGCCATCTACTCCTAGGACCTCCTGCTGCCTACCCTCCCCCCATTCCCTTCAGCGCCACCCACAGACGAGGGTGGGTTCGCTGGGCTGCCTACTTTGCTCCGCTTCTGTCTCATGCCACCTGGCCATTAACCGTTCGGCTGCTTCAAGGACCCCACGGTACCACTTGCCCGCGTTTTTCGCTGCAGTGGGCCACAGAGCGGTCTCAGCTCCAAACGTCAAGGGGGCGTTATCGGTTGATCCCTCGTTGGATTTGAACAATATAAGGGCCTGTCTTTACGAGGAACTCTAAAATTTGGAAATGAGTAAAACATGAAAAAAAAAAAAAAGTTTTATGATTGGTCGAAAAGTGAAGATCACCAAGCAGGCAAATCATTTCCAAGGCCAATTCGAAAAAATCAAAATCAATAACAAGTATTTTTGAACTTCTTTTGCCCTTCTTTGTTCAATTTCTAATTTCAGTTTGGGGACTTGTCCAAGTCGACGTGGCATGTTCCATGAAACCGAAGCTAGCCACGCGAACTTGTGTCGTGTCGTCGACTGCTGCAGAGGCGAGATCCATCAATCTCGAGAGGCAGGGCCACCGGAGCAGCCGCAGCGCGGGGTCCGACGGCCTCTAGCACAGAGTAGACCGCCCGCGGCGCCCCAAAAAAATACGAGTCCGGCGCGAACCCATTTTTTCATCCCTCTTTGCCTCCGAAACCACACGAGCACCAACCAGGTTACGACTTCGCCCAGAAGCTCGATCGCTATGTCCCCGTCGCTGCTGCCCGCGTGGGGCTTTGGGCCCACCCAAGAAATCCCAAGAGCGATAGCCTCCTAATGATTATTAATAGCCGATGCCAGCAAAAAAAAATCTGCCGCTAACCGCGGCGCTCCGGGGAGGACGCGTGCCGACGCTGGCCTCGTTTGTTGCCAGCGGGAAATTCTAGACCTTGTGCGTGATTCGAATTTTACAACACGATACTCGTATAACACTCGTGTTATATATACTCGTACGCCATTCCTCGATAGGATTCAAAGTCGTATTTTTCGCGAATTTCATTGCAATTTTGAAAATATTACGATTCAATTCTCGTTAAAACAGGCCCTGCACCTGTGCCACGTCTTCCACTCTGCACTGCTGTCCGCCTGATCTCGGGTCCTCCCCGCCAGTTATCGTCCCGAACATCACCCGACTGGGTAGTCGCCCCTCGTTTTGTCGCACCAAGGCCCCGGCAAAGAACAGCCGCCGTTTACGGATGGTCGTTTCGATTGACTCGCAGCAGAGGGTGGTAGAGGTGCAATTAATTGTTGTTTGGATGCTGCGCAGGGGGCATCACACTTCCTCGGGATTTCAAAAGCAATCAACCGCTCAGCCGCGGTACACACAACGACAACAGCAGCAGCAGCAGCACAACACCACCACTCTGGCCTTTTGTGACAGCCACGGCTGGCCACCAGTATAGCACTACCGCTGTGATGATGTTGTGTATTGTATAATATAGTCAATGCACGTAACTTGGAGATTAAAAAAATCCCCAGCACCAACAAAGTGCACGTTTCTAGAGGTGCAAGGGTGAGAGCTTAGTTATGACACCAAAAAACAAAAAACACTCCTCCTGCAACGTCCGTCTCCTCGCGAAGGTAGTGATGTTTTTTTTTTGTTATTTGCCTCTTTGCGATCAATAAACCTGAAGACCCGGATTCCACTCTTCTTGTTATTATTAGCCGTGCTTTTTTGTGAAGATATATCTGAGGGCGTACTTCGAGAGGTTTTTGAATTCGCCACTTGGAACTGTTTTCCGTTTTGAATACAAGTAACTTTTGACGAAGAGGGCAAAAAATCGTGTCCGGGACGTCACAGGCCGTTCAATTGTTCGCACTGCTGACGACGCCAATTATTATGTTCAGGGTGGGGACCCGAAATAAATGCGGTGGCAGGGATCTTTAGGGATGTAGGCTGTTCACCACAAACGGGATCAGGCGAGATAGGAAGCAGCCCCTGCTGGTGGGATCAAGGTATAGGGATGTAGACCCAACCCAACCCGTAACCCTAACCCGAACCCGAACCCTAACCCGAACCCGAACCCTGACCCGAACCTGCACCCAAAACGGGCCGAAATTCAAATTGGAACGCGGCTGCGCCGCGATCACCTCACTCAATAAAAAATTCCGATTAACTGATGCAAAACAGTCCTCGGCCAACAAGAGCGAGTAAAATTTGCCCTCCAAGATCCCTGCGACCAGATTGTAAGCTCTACTGCCCGAGGTATCCCATGCAGGTCTGCCTACGAACGGGTCGCGTTGCCACTCACACGTGTGTTGATTGTTCAGAGAGATAGAAGAAGATAGAATATACGGTAACCTTTATTCCGTGCCGTCACGATGAGACTAAACAGAGGGCTCGTTGCCTCGCCCTTGTGAACCCTGTTTTCCTATCCAGACATGCCCCTCAAGTAATACGAGTACGATCCCGTAGTTAGTTACTGCGTAGTTACCTGTCTACCAAATAAAGCAGTACCGTAACTTTCGCGAAAGCTACCCAGACAACCCAAACAAACAGGGCGGGAAACGATTCCTCTGGTCATCCTACGGTTGCAACATGATTGATTTCGTTTTTGAAATAAAACGCAAGTTTTATGAGATATTAATGATTTTGTGAAAAATAGCTGATCTTGGCCCTTGGCAAGCTACAGGTAAGGTGTAACTTGCTTGCTTTTATTACAGGGGAAAAAAAAAACTGTCCAAACAGTATTTGTTCGCTCGGCCCTGGTGATCACGACTGACTGTTGTAGTAGCACTAATTAACGCCCAATTCGTCGTATTCGAGAGTTATGACCCGAAACGTTCTAGGATAAATTGTCCTGCATGGACCTATAGTAAAGTAGTACTCGATCGTCATGACGCACGAAAAAGACGCCGTCGATATGATACACAAACAAACGATTCACAGCTGCCACACACCTACCTGGCGTATTTTTTTGTTTAAAACCTTCACATTATACTCACACGTTGACATCCAACACAACACACACCGTGTGTCCGGATTCATTTTTCGGTATTTTATATTTGGGTCTGCCTTTATTTCTGCCTTTACTTCTCTCTTCTTTCTATCTTTCTTTCTCCTTACTATACGTAGTCCTATTGTGATTCCCCCTTGCGTGTGCATTTTGGTTCGGGCTCGGGGTAGCCCTGTCTTCTCATGCTATTAATAATTGCTTCCGAGCTTTGGCTTCCTTTCCGGTTGGAATGTTTCTTTGTTGTCCTCTTGATTTTGTTTTATTCCTTTTTGTTGTTCTTTTCTAGTCGACCTGGTACCTTGCTACCCTGTCTTCCATCTCCTTCCTGCTTTCGTCCACCGCGGTTTTCCTTCTACTCTTCCTGCTGCCCCCCCTGCCCCCACTCCCCTGGACGGCTTTCCTTTTACTCCTGCTGCTGCGTGCATGTGTGTATGTGCATTCTTGACATAAAAAATGTCAACCGCTCCATCCACTGGTCGAACTCACAGAGCTGTCGTATTATGTTATTCTGCTCTTTACATTAAACAGCCAAAACCACTCAACTGGTCGAACTCACAGCTGTCTTATTCCAACACACCCAGAGTCATGCTGACTCTTCACCCTATAGAAGATATAATACATAGTACACGTTCACTGGTCACAAATCACGACACAGAGATAATGCATTGTCATTCATCAAACAACATCAACCACCCAACTGGTCGAACTCACAGTTAGTTGTCGTATTAGGTTCTTCTACTCTTGACATTAAACAGTATCAACCACTCAACTAGTCGAATTCACAGCTGTTGTATTCAGTTCGTACATGTGTTGCTGTACAACGCCCTGCTATCGTACTGGATACCACAACCGCAAACACACACATGTTCATAAACAAACGAAACTGAACATCAATCATACTCGCTTTCTGATCACAAACTACGTCACAGACATAATACATGTCACTCAATACGCGCACAATGAGACTAGTTGTATACAATATTTTACGACCATACGATTTATTCCTCATGAGGGCTACCGGTATATAATACCAGGTATCAGTGGGCAGAATGGTTATCGAAAATCGTCCTGTTGACCCTGGCAGCATCCAGGGGAGTCACCGACCTATATATTCCATGAGGAGTTGTTTTATAGACCACCCCGTCAGCGCTGACTTAGTCAGTGGTCTAGTAAGTTATCCCTTCTAACCAACAAAATACATGTTTTTGGGTTCGTAGAATCGATAATCTCGCCGACTTCTGAACAAGGATCTCCGGGGCCCTCCCGCCCCTCGCCAAACTCTACTATTAATACTGGTGTCTAGAAGTACGCTATCATAACCATTCATATTAATGTCTCCAGCACACATGCTCGAAAAGAACAAACAACTGCTGACTGAGTGGTCTAGTGCGTAGTGCTATATACCCAACAACGATGTATCGTTGGTTCAAATCTCCTCGACTTTATAGTATTTGATATTTTCTAGCGTGCGCCCTGGAGACGTTAGGGCCGCTCCAAACGAAGACAACAAAAGCCAAAGACAAAAGCTAAAAACAAAAGCTAAAAACAAACGAATCTTGTGTTTTTTGCGGGGGAAAGAGGATGTAGTACAAACAAACGCAGCAAACAAAAGCCAAAAACGAAAACGGAAACCAGTCAAAGATCCAGGGGAGCACCAGCACTGGTGCGCCGTCCAGCTGCGGTAGAGGCGGCGCCCAGCGCTGAGAAAAGAGGGGAATATGCCCACACGGCTAGCCGACCATGCTCTGCTGCCGCAAGGTCGCCGGCATCCTGAACCGCGAGATCGAGGCTGGATAAAGTACGGGTGCTGCCCAAACAGCATTAAACTTGCTTCAACAGAAGGTTTTATAGCTGTACAGCACTCCGTTCGACCAGGGACGACACCACGGGCCACAGTTTTGACTGCGGCGACGGAACCTGCATTGGCTGGCACCAGTGGCATATTGTTCGTGTATTACCTGCTCTCTGTCTTCTGGCTGTCTTGTCTACGGGGCGTTAATTGCTGCGGTTGTCTGCATGGTCTTGGTGGGTAATCTTTTATGGGCTGTTCGTTTTTAGCTTCCCATTTCTCGATAAATTTGATTAAAGTAATGAGAAACTAAAGAAGGCCGAGGCCGGCTCTTGGGGGCTCGTTTTGGTTATTGTTTCAATCGGAAGGAGTGTATTTTCCTATCTTGTCTTCGCTTTTGTTTTCAGCTTCAAAACGCTCCGTTTGGAACGGCCCTTGTTATGAATGGTTATGATAGTGTGCTCCTAGACATCAGTAGCATTTGACGAGGGGGGAGGGGCGGAAATACCTGTTAAGAATTCGGCGATACTACACGAACCCGAAAATATATTGTTTTGGTCGTATAGCACTATCCACTAGACCACTCAATCAGCGCTGACTGAATTGTCTTCTAGTAGTCCATCCCTTCTAACCAACATGACTTCTTATTCACGACAAGGTGTCGCAAATAAGCCCTTATGTACGACACCGGACCACGTTCGCGGCACACGCCCCTGATCGGCCATACACTTCCACGACAGTGTTGGTATGGTGTAGGGCTATCATTGAAGCTATCTTGTAGCCTAAACAGCCAAGTACTCGAGGAGATTTGTGGTATCCGCCTGCACCCACTGGATATTGAGGCCGTTGTCGCAACCTTGTTTACGACACCTCGCCACGTTTGCCGAACATGCCCCGGATGTGTCAGCCACTAGCCCGGCTGTGTTGCCACGTGGCGCTATCGTTGAAGCTACTGTGTAAACAAAACGGCCCAGCTCTTGAGGAGATATGCGGCATTCGAGTAAACCAGTAGCATATTGAGGCCGATGTCGCAAATATACCTTAGTTCCGACACCTGATGTCGCAAATAAGTTATATACTACACCGTGCTACTTTCTTCTCGGAACGCGCGCTCGGATCATCCAGGTACTACCACGGCTGTCATTATGATGTAGGGCTACCATAAGGCCTATCGTGAAGCCAAACAGTCCAGTACTCGCGGAGATATCTCGTTGCCACGAGGGGGTATGTTCTAGCCACGTACGAGTAGTCGTGGTTGGTTGAAATCGAAACGAACACTCGAAAGTTGCTTTTCTATTCCACACCGTGCACCGTAGCAGCTGCCGTGTCGTAACTAACGCGAGCGCGTGTGTCCTTCAAAGCGTCGTGTTATCTCTAAACGGGTGAACCATGGACACGAAGAACGGGTGCCGAAGTCATTGCGTAGGTGCGGCGCTGTCTCTGCATATGAATATTGAACAGTAGTACGTAGCCTGCGGATGCTTGCAACATAGGTGGGTGCACGTAATCTTGTCGTGTTGAGGCAACTACGATCGATGATGTAACACGTGCTTTGAATTGAAGACACAAGCTGGAATATATGATACGCTGTCAATATGTCATTAATGACATGTTACTGTATCGTCTCTTGTCTATTGTCGAACCCATTTGTCCAGCTGAAACGTGCAATGCTCGACAAAAAATCTATGAACACTACAACAACAGCAGTATCTTTCACGCGGATACCGCATATCTCCTCTCAAGTGCTGAACCGTTTTGGCTACACGCTAGCTTCGATGATATCCCTACACCATGCCAACACAGCCGGGGTAGATCATGGCCGATCCGTTGCGTGCACAGCGAACGCGGCGCGGAGTCGCTAATAAGGACTTACTTGCGACACCGGCCTCAATATACTGCGGGTTCACGCGGATGCTGCATATCTCCTCACGTACTTGGTCGTTTTGGCTACACGATCGCTTCAAGGATTTCCCTACACCTGGTTGATCCAGGGTGTGTACGGTAAACGTGGCACGGTGTCGTAAATAAGGGCTAATTTTGCGACACCGTGTCGCAAAATGGCATATTTGCGACACCGGTCTCAATGCTCAGCGTGTGCAAGCGGACACCACAAATTCCCTCGAGTACTTGGCTGTTTGGCTACACGATAGCTTCAATGATAGCCTCACACCATGCTAGCACAGCGTAGCAGTGTTTGGCCGAACATGAGCGTGTGCCGTGAACGTGATGCGGTGTCGTAAATAAGGGCTTTCGGTTGGTGCGTTGTCGGCTTCAAATATATTGTAGTTGTGTTTGTTATCCTGGGCTTTACTTGGAGAGGGGGGTGTACACAATTCGTGCATGACCGTAGTCGTATGGCCATAGACCCTGGCATTCTTACAATGCCGGGATGGAGCACGTCGGGTTTTCACTACACAGGCAGGCATTGCCGTCATCGGGGGGGGCGGCGGGGTACATAAAATTCGAGCACTATTACTTTGTACTCTCGGCTGATGTATCGGCGCTGTCTGCAATGATACAGAGTTAAAATGCGTCACTCTGTTGGTGTGTTGTCGGCTTGAAGTGTCTGGTATTTATGTTTTTCTGGGAGGAAAGTGGGGTATGAAAACAAGGAGGAAAGTCGATCTAGCAGCCCCCCTCAGCAACTGCAGTCGCAGACCTGGTCGACTCCTGCTGAGATTCTCCCTCTAATCCCTTCGTTTACCACTCGCACGTGATTTTATGTGACACTCCGTATGTGTCACTACTGTGGCATATTGCTGGACTGTCTGGTGAGACACAATACAGCACACTTGGGGTATACCAGTAGCGGGTAAGAAGCGAATCGCGTACGCGGGCATGCGCTGGTGCCCGTGTGTGTAGAACGCCTGGTTCAGATGGAAGGTTTACGCGCTGTTGGTGTCGAGGATATAAATATTATGGTTGCCTATTTCGGTTTCAACTCACGACGCGAAAGGAATGCTCTCCGGTCAATCACAGAGAATCTTTATGTATTGCGAATTACCGCGAACACGAGGAGAAACGCAAGATTGCCTGACCATTTTGTCCCTCGAAAACATGCCGTCTCCCGCGTTGCAGGACCGACGCTCGGAGAGTGACTACTTACAGCGGGCGGGTCGTCACCCGTCACACGAGGATACGTTCAAGGGGCTAACCGCTGTGCATGGGGCCGTGTATTCAGACCTGAAACCGAACCCGAGATGTGATGCGCGGTGGGACACGCCAGGGGCCATGCAAAGGCGACCGGAAACCGAACCCGAGATGTGATGCGCGGTGGGACACGCCAGGGGTCATGCAAAGGCGACCGGGCACAATGCGTATGGTGTATATGGGCCGTTGTGCTGGCAGCTCAGAGGTGCGCTATCAATGACATATTTTTTGTGCTCTGGTCTAGTTGACGGTACTGAGGGGAATCTGCCCCTCTCCGAGCTCCGCGATGTAGAGCGGTACAAAACAGCTGCCGTGCATGAATTATCAAAAGCATCTAGACAAGTACTACTATTACATATACTCTTGCTCTTGTGTCCGCGAAACGTTATGTGGGCACCAGACATCTGTGAGCATACCAACAATTGCTAGGCAGGTTGTTGAATAAAAATGAAGATGGCAGCGATCGAAGTGATGAGGTCAATGAAGAGTAAGGCGGGTGCTTTCCCGGACCAATATTTGCCCAGGTCGCTTGTCCGCAAGGTGTTGTCCTGCCAAGCTTACCGCATAATCATGTTCAGGGAATAAGCATCGTCCGGGTAAAGCGTACATTGTCTTGGGTACCGAAATGCGACCCCTACTTCCACGCCCACCCCAACGCCGCACGCGCAGGCGCAAGGTGGAGAGCCCGGAGGCCATCGGTCCACGAGTGTCTTGATCAAGGCAGGGGAGGACTGATTGCGAACCTTCTGCCGCTCATGGTTACAAGTCCTTCTTAGTCAGGAAGGTTCTCCTTCGTCCCCTCATCCTTCTATCCTTCTCCACCTCAACATGTTACTGCTAGAGTGCACTTCGTCCGGTATCTGATGCATGTTTCGGCGCCTGATCATCGGCGCGAGCTATCTTAGCCGCCGCTCGTAGGTGCCATCTGCGGCATCTGCCGCGAAGGCCTTTCTGCGCAACCCACCGTCGTCTTGCCCTGCGACCGTGCTTATCACCACTCTTGCGTCGACGGCGTACTCCTGTACGCAAGATACGTTGGGCCATCTGGCCGTGCGACGGTTGACTGCAGATGTGTGATGCACCGGTTATCGTCTCCCTCCTCCCGGGATTCGACAACCTTGACGAACGCAGGCCCTTTCCTCGCCAATTTAGGGCTGTGCGTGCCGAAGACGGCGTTCGCGACTGGTGAGAATGGTCTTTTGGAGCATGGCAAACGTTCGCGCGTCGCCAAGAGGTACAGAGCGGGTCAGTCGTGATGTTGGTTTTACGGGACGACGTTACCCGTGTATCTTTACCCGCATCTATTCCTTCTCACTTGTGGGGGGTGTGGGTGCGCCGCCTCCGGCTTATAACGGTGGTCCAACTACATCAGTTCTTCGACACTGACTCTGGGACGCGGTGTAGCTTTGGGCGGTGGGCCCAGCTTGTCGCTTCTACCATCGCCGACGAGGACAACATCGGCATTGTTGCCGAGTTACCTCCGTTTCCTTCGCCTCCAGCTTCTTGCATCTGCGATTCTTCACCTGCAGGAAACGACGCGATGGGTCGGGAGTATCCCAGGTCACCACCTGCTTGTGCTCCTTTACCTACCGCGGCCATCGGAGCGATCTTAATTTCAGCATTGTCGGAACGGTTATAGCAATGCACATTAGGTCGCATGTTCACTACTGTACTTCGACCACGTGCACCTTGGATAAACGAAGTATGTTGCGCGATCGCTACGCCGCTGTCGCGTCTAGTTTCAGTGTGGGATGGTTCATGTGAGGTTTGCTGTGCTCGGCGTGTGTCTCGTTCTTGACGTTTTGTCATCGATCGTTAGGGGGTTTTCTTGTCAATCGTAGAGCCTGTGGCCTTCTCGATCTTTTTTATGCAGTAGGTCAAAAATGGAGAACACAATAAACAATACGATCACAGTAGGAACTAAGAGAAAAAGGAAAAGACGAGCAAGGATAGCAAGTAGGACGGATCGATGTTCAGCTGGATTTAGGTACAGAAGATAATTTTAATTTGTGTGTGTATTGAGACGGAAATGGGGAGAAAGACAGCTAGAAATAGGTACATAATACAGTTCTAATTCTTCCGTAGGTTAAATTGTTTGTTTGGTTTCCCTCGGTTTTATTCGCATTTTCGGATGGCAAAAATGAGAATAATGCTATTATTTATCTTCACGCCGATGTTTGCCCTTTTCGCAAAAATGTACTTCGAAGTACCAGCGTATCATTTAGGGGTTCTTACAAGATTTCTTGTACTTGCTGTAATAGCTCATCCCGGGGACGGAAAAGCTAGCTCATGTAGCTCACGTAGCTCACCAATGAGCTATACCCTCGAAAAGAGCTAGCTCGAGCTACGGCGAGCTGATCTGTCCTACGTGTGTATTTTCAGGTTCCACATGGAGAAGTTCCACTTTTGAAAAAGAAGGCTTTTTATTGTGGGCGGGGTGAGATTGCCGATCGCCTACCCAAACTAAGCTTTAAAGTAGTAGCTCGGTACTTGCGAGTGTTAAACGTTATATAGATGGATAATGTACTGGTGGGGTTTCCTAAAAAAACGAGGCTTTTTTTGGGGATGCTTCCTAACTATCCCCTGTTTCGGGGTTCAAAATATGGAGGCGTGTTTTTTCGGGAATGCTCTCTTATCCTCCCCTCCTGGGGATATGTTGTGTGTGTTCCCGGGTGCGAGGCGGCCTATATTGAACTCCAGTACATAATGAACATAACGCTACTCCGCGACTCCGCTTCAAGTGTAACACTAATATTAATCCTAACATGTTAGATTCCGGGAAGACCCAAACGGTAACATCGCAACATCATGTTGCAGTCATCTCAGGTCCAACTGTCACGTAGTAACGTAATGTTACGTCCAGGTCGTCATCGATGGCAACGCGTAGTAACGTAACGTTAGCGTAACATCTTCAATGCGAGTAACATGCTAATATTATGTTAAGACACCCCTCGGCATTCACGTAACATCCTAACACAGTGTTACATCACGACCAGCTACGAAAGTAACTTAGCTAACTTACGTTAAGTGTTACGTTATCCGACCCTAAGGAAGAACAAGGGGGGCTCCAATATAACGTTCGATTAACATAACGTTGTTAGTGTCAAATTTTGGAGTATTCTTCCTTGCACGAACGCCGCACGCGGAGTGGAGCCTTGTATTATATACTAACGTACCTGGTACAATGTTAGGGTGTTATGCCTACAGCCTCGTAAATCATAACATTTTGTGTTAGCAAGTTAGCGGAATCGGTGGATAGTCATCTGTGCGTGTTAGGCCGACTTAACGTATGAGAGCCTGGACAAATCCTAACATTGTGTTATGATGTTCGTACACGTACCGATCACGGGGTAATATTAAGATCAAGGTGGGGACACGAGGTATCCCCTGCAGGTTTGCCTACGAGCGCGTCGCGTTGCCACTCACGTG
>JAYJME010003494.1:0-12030 GCA_036873775.1 Costaria costata | reverse complement strand
CGTGTGTCTGCTCGGTAAGCTCGGCGAGGATTGCCAGGCCTCGTCTACGAAACAGTTAGACCAGTAAGTTTGAAAAATGAATAGCTGGTAAGATTTCGAATAGTCTAGATTTTCACAACAACAGTCTGGGGTCTCTCTGTTCAATTTGACACGAACACGAGCGTGTGACTGATGCCGATCCCTGGCGTTGTTTGTTGCCTTTGATACTTGAGATCTGGGGCATTGCCAAGCCGTCAAGATCAGAGCCCGCCGCCACAAGTGCTGCTGCAGCAGCTGCTGTCTATCATGAGAGACCGCTGCGCTGCCGCTACTGCCATTTGTTATAAAATTGCGTCGCTGCTGCTGTGGTGCTACCTATACCCTACACCTGTAAGTATTTTAATATTGCGTTGCTGCTGCAACGTTTGTTTAACTGTTACAGGCACGTGCCAGGTACGCTGCAAATTCGACCAGTCGAATGCTTCGTATGTACTACTAAGATAAATGTGTACCGGTATGGAAAATCTACGTCATACAGATCCTACTGCGGCAAGTCGCGAAACACCCGCAAATCATGCAGAAAATACGGATTACACCCGGACTACATGTGCGGATCATGCAGATCGCATTGATCCCACTTGGCGAAATAAGTGCAACTCAAACAGACCACGCAGTCTTCTCTTGTATCGTGCATATCCCATTGTGTATAACGGGTTTGTACTATCTAGGAAGTACAGATAACTGTAGGATACCGTGGTCTACATCCCGCAAATAATACACATTGCACGAGACAACATGTGGACAGACCAGGCAAACCTCTGTTTTCGATTTAGGTCATGCAGATCCCAACAAGAAAACATTATCTAGATTCCGCAGAACACAGACTTGCGAATATGTATGTAATTCCTACATCATGCACATGATAGTGGGGCAAAAAGCGAAACATGTGCAGATCATACAGGAGATACATTTCCCACCAGTAAAACACGTACATATCTTGTACGAACTGATTCAGGCAAGCAACCACACTATATGTTTACCACGAGTGCCGCATGCAATATGTTGTAGAATATCACGTCTTCGGTAGCATATTAACTGCCGCGAACACCGGAACAGGGCGGCATATTCCGTTTATTTTTCACGCCGATGGAGCCGGCCTTCCCGACGATCACGTGTTTAGACCGACCACAGGGCTAAAAAAAGGCAGTTGTAGCGAGGCGTTTACGCAGGAAAAGCACAGTTTTGTTTTGTTTTTCGAATATTAGCATTCCTGTGAAACGGTTCGATCATATACTCGAACAATTGCCTGAGCAGGACCGGTATCAGGTCATAACTAACGCCAAAAGTCGATCATTCGCTGAAACCAAGCAGGCATAGTTAACTCCGTAAATAAGACATTTTTTCCCCACAGACGTTCCAATATCCTCGCCGATTGTGAGAGATATATCCTGGCGGTTTGTACACATGTTCTCTGCGCCCCGGCCTACCGTTCGACATACTTTGTTTTTGTTTGCCCCTCAGATATTTAGGATTCCTTAGGGTGTAAATATCCGCAAACCCAAACGACCAAACACACGTATAAAATATTATCGTAAGAACACCGTCCGTTAATAGGGTGAGCAGGGGCTAAGAGAAGACGTGCGCTAAAATAAACAGCGTGCACTTTTGACGCTGAAACATTTTACGTCAGTTACCTTCAACCAGCCTGTACATCATACAGATTTCATCAGGCGACACATGTGCAGGTTATATTGATCGCATAGATGCCACGTGCGGTAACATAAGTGTGGGATCTAGATCCTACAGATCCCACCGTGGTCAACGTGTGTGTAAAATCTAGAGCATACATATCCTTTAAAAAATACATGATATAGATATCGCAGATGTTAAATATCGCACTTGGTAATTTATGGAGTTCATGCGTACCATACAGATCCTACACAGAAAACAATGCATGTAAAAGCTATTAGTATACCGTACAGCTCTATTTGGGCCGAATCGCGAAACATGTGCAGGTCCTGCAGATCCTGCAGATTTCACCAGGGAAACATTTGCAGATCATGCCGATCAGACAGATCCAACCTAGAGATACGTGTTCAGATAATTGCGATCATACAGGCCCTATAAGACAAACACATTGGCGATCTAGATCATGCAGATCCCACCGTGTTAAACTTGTGTAATATCTGAATCATGTACCACCGGGAGACCTGATCTAGATACCGCACATCAAACATATCGCACTCGGCAAAAATGTGCGAATCAGGCCAACGTGCGGGCAAGATCAAAGCAATACATATCAATCACAACAAGAACATATTGTCTAGATGTCGTAGTTATACCGATCGCACTCGGCAAACATGTGCAGATCATGCAGATGTTGCATATGCCACTCAGACATACGGGTATGTAACATCCACAGCATACGCATCCTACTGAGGCAAATCGTTTTCACGGGAGCGGAACTTCGCATGTATTTTGGGACCACGGAAGAATCCCGAATCGCTCATAGAGAAGACCTCGCGCGCTTCAAAAAAACGTTTAGGAAAGTCTGCGGGCGCAAACCTGGTTGCTTTTTATTTTTGGTTTGATACGAAGACGAGCAAGCCATGTGTCGGCGACTGTCTGCCAAAGGCTCGCCACCCACAGGACTTATTTTCGAGCACAAAGCGGACGAGGCCCTCTGCCACAATAAAATGAACGTCGGTGCCCACGGGCAGGGCTCGTAGTACTCCGTCTACAGACTTCTCTCCACCTACAAAGTTCAGGGAGCCTTTGCCATATTCTCGTAGGTTATATCCAATAGAATAGCGGTGCGTTCGTATGCCGTATAGAGTGCTCTCTTATACCCCTAGTACACGAGTGCCCTCGCATATACCTGGTACACCAATACTCGTATCATGTACCAGGGGGCAGTTAGGTCTACATGAGTACTCGTATAGCAGGCATCGTATACCGGTATACAGAACGCCTACTGTAACACCAGTCTTCGTACGAAGTTGACATGGTATAGTACTGTACGCCATGTATATATTGGTGATCTTCGAGCATCCACCGAGAAGACGCCAGATCACAGCAGCACGAATCCCGCCACTGTCCAGAGGAAAACAAACGATGGTATATTTAGATCTAGGCTGAGGCTGTCGCACGCGATTCTATATTCTTCCACTGCTTTACTTATGTACAGTATGCCAGCAACGTTTGTTTATTGCAACTGGTGAACCTTGCGAGATACCCTCCATCTACCCCTAAGCCATTGGTCACTGTTGCTTGTCCACTCTTGGGGTCAATGAACGGCAGGTGTACACACCGCTCAGCACATTCTTACGCCCGGAGCTGCGCCGGAGTCTTGAACGCCGAGGAAATTTCCGCGGCAATGGGACATTGCTCACATGTCTCCTGCACGAAGTCACCGAGCTTCAATGTGCCGGGTAGCAAAATGGCAATGTATTGTAAGTCGCATGCCGACGACGATATGGTGAACGTCAAAAGCAGGCGCTGCTCACATGCTTCTTGCACCAAACAGCCAAAGTTCAACCTTTTGGGCTCTAAGGTGCCCGCGTACTGCAAAACACACGCCGAAGGCAGAATGGTGAACCTCTATCGGTTGGGTTGCGCACATGGTTCCTGTACAAAGCAACCGAGTTTCAGTGCTGAGGGCAGCAAGAAGCCCGTATACTGCGCGCAGCATGCAGAAGACCGGATGGTGGACGTCCTAATCAGACGCTGCTCAAAATACTCTTGCAAGGAGAAAGCGAGGTTTAATTTCGAGGGCTTGAAGACGCCAGCCTACTGCAAAAAGCATGTTGAGGTGGGCATGGTAAACGTTCTCAAGGAGCGTTGCGCCTATGACTCGTGCAAGACGCACCCGAGATTCTGTGCCAGGGGCAGCAAGACACCGGTATACTGCAAAAAACATGCAGGTGACGGAATGGTGAGTGTTCGCGGCAGGTGTTGCTTGCATGATGCATGCACGACGGTACCGACGTTCAACGTCGCAGGCTCCAAGACACCGGCGTACTGCAGGAAACATGCCGAAGACAGCATGGTGAACGTCACTTCCACTTCCAAGCTTTGCGTGAATGGCTCTTGTACTAAGGGTGCGGCCTTTAACACCGAGGGCAGCAAGATATCGAAATACTGCAGACAACATGCTGAGGAGGGCATGGTGAACATTCGCTGTACGCGTTGCTCACACGGCTCCTGTACGACAGAACCATCGTTCAATTTTGCGGGCAGCACCACACCGAGGTACTGCAAGCAACACATTCAGGACGGCATGGTGTACGTTCGCAGGCGTTGTTTATTTGATTCCTGTACGACGGTTCCGTTTTTCAATGCCGCGGGCTCCAAGACACCCGCGTACTGCCGGCAACATGCCGATACCGCCATGATAAACGTCGTTATCAAAGGTTGCGCGAAAGAGTTTTGTACCAAGCGAGCGAGTTTCAACGCCGGTGGCAGCAAGACACCGATGTACTGCAGGAAACATGCTGAGGACGGCATGGTTAACGTTCGTCCTAGGCGTTGCTCACACATCTCCTGCACGATGGAACTATCTGCCACTGTCACGGGCAGCAAGACGCCGATGTTTTGCAAGAAGCATGCCAAGGACGATATGGTCACCGTTCAGAGGAGACGTTGCTCCCATGACTCCTGCACGATATATCCGAGTTTCAATATTGCGAGCAACAAGACGGCAATGTACTGCAGACGGCATGCCGAGGACGGCATGATCAACGTTCGGACCCCACGCTGCTCTCATGACTCCTGCAAGATACGTCCAACGTTCAATATCGCGGGAAGACATTCTGGTGTGTACTGTCAGCAACATGCTGAGAATGACATGGTAAACGTCACGGCCATGCGTTGCGTACATGACACTTGTAGGAAGCGCCCCAGGTTCGATATCACGGGCGATCAGAATTCGGTATACTGCAAGCACCATGCCGAGGACGGCATAGTCGACGTAAACGGGACGCGCTGCTTGCATGGTGCTTGCCGTGAGCGACCAACACTCAACTTTGAGGGCATCAAGCCGGCGTTGTACTGCAAGCAACATGCCAAGGGTGGTGTGGTGGAGGTACACCGAAGCAGGCGTTGCGAACATGACTCCTGCACGACGATACCGAGTTTTAATGTCGACGGTATTCAGGTGCCGGCATCCTGCAAGAACCATGCTGGGGACGGCATGTCATACGTCAGTAAGAGACTTTGCGCCAATGACTCGTGCACTCGCTCGCCGAGCTGGGGTTTGGCCGCCGACGGTATGGCCACTGTTTGTTCCCTCCATACGACCGACCTTCGGGGCGGGCCGGTGATGAACTTCAGAGTTGTTTGCAAGTCCGTGGGATGTTCGAGATTATCGCGGTGGGAACTGGACGGGACGCAGCCTACCAACTGCCCTGATCACGGCCCTCTATATGACGGGTTTGTCTGCACTGTGGAAGAAGCTCTCAGCAAGAGTAGCCGCCCAGGTCAATCTTACCAGGGTGGAAGTGTTCATTCGCTTCACGTCAAAGCTGAGTGTGAATTTTGATGGCTTTCGACATTGGACAGATCGTGTTGTAGTCAGTATTCGGCCATTCTCGGAAGCGTTTAATTTCGGGTAGGCGAAACAGCTTTCTTCGTTTTTTCGATGCAGTCACAACGCGTAGGTTGCAGGGCCTGCCTTAAGGCTTCCCTTATTTTTGTGTCCCTTGTTAGTCGAGGACTGGCTTAGTAGACGGTCTAGAGCATCCCTGACCTGTTCGAGCGCAAAGCGATAGTTGGGATCGGTTACGTAGCCGAAGACCGGCAGACGGCGCGTGCATTCCATGACCATCGCAGCAGCAATGAGGACTTCGTCCATTTAGTGATTTGGCTGATGCTATGATAAGGACCTCCTGTGGTCGGTTGACTCTATCTGAGACGGGTGGCATGACGCTTGCTACGATAGAGGTTGCACTTTTTTGGCTTTTTTTTCTGAATGACGGAACTTCTTGACCCATATTGGTCGGAATATCATTCTTATTTGTTTTCGTTTTTTTATATTCCTATTCCATGGGTTTGTTCATCGGGCTGACCTTTCTGCTTACTCAAAAACAGTTTTCGGGTGTGGAATCGAGCTCCTCAAAGAACTAACCTCAGACATAAATAGCGCACCTCCATCGTAGCATGGGTCCCTTGTTAAACCACCATCGACGATGGTGGACGCCGCAGTGGTCGCTAGAAGGTGTTCTGATGTATTCTACGAGCAACATCCAGTGGTATCAAATGATATGTTCGAGGAGGAAACCCTGGGTTACAAACGGGACCTTTGGTAGGATGGAGTGGCAAGGACGCTAAGAATACGGGTCCTCTTTATTTTGGCAGGTCAACTAGGAAGGTGTGGGAGAAGATGCCTTCAGCCGGCTGTAGCGAATTACAGCAATTCATTGAGGGTAACATGAATTACCAGCACATGAAACATCCGGTTTGTGTAGCAAAATGGAAACCCAAGGGGGAATCTATTATTGACGCGTCGTACGAAAGAGGTAATACTGGGGACCATCGTAAATAGGACCAAATGTTGTTAGCAAAACTAGGGAAATATACAAGTTCTGGTGTCTACAGAAGGTTATTTTCTGTCTACAGTACGTCCTATTAACTATGGACCAAATATTGCAAACAAAAATAGGGAAATATGTAGGTTTTGGTGTCTACAGTAGGTCCTATTGTATCTACAGTAGGTCCTCTTAACTATGGTCTGGTGACGTATAAGCCAGCTCAAATATGGAGCCTGAGAGAAAAACTGGCGCACATCTATCATAGCACGAGTCTGTACCCCGAATAGTAAAGTTTAGGTGCAAGAAAACAAAACTAAACGCAAATGTCACAAATGCAAGGGTTGAGCGGACAAACCCCACAAGTAAACAGTTCAATACGGCATCCGCAATATCATGAAAAATGCAACATAAAGCACTGGTACAAATAGTGTCACCTTTGAAATGCATTGGGCGAGAGCGGCGTCCAAACTGCAACCCCCCCTATCCTCGGGGGACAGTAGAAAAATAACTTGAGAACCTGAAAGTATAACAGCTTTGCTGCAGAAAGACTTACCAATGGAAGGAAACAGAGCGGGCAAGTTGCTCTACTAAAAAAGCAAGTGTTCAACTGAGGAAAGCCGAGAATACGTACGAAGAGTAAGTTAAGCCCGCAATCGGTTCATAAACTCGTGCACATCTGTGGGAGTATCCCTGGGGCACTCCGCCGCAGAGCGATCTAAATCCCTTTAGGGTGTAGTCTCTGTTTCGGCTAAGAACAAAATCTATCTTTTAGTGACCGCACTTTTTTTCCATCACTCACAAGTCAAGTCAGGCATGACTCCGCCCTAATATCAAAGAATCGGCGGGGCATTGCGTTTGGTGGCGGGGTCGCGAGCAGAGGTAGCAGAGACAGAGAACAGCCTGCTACGCCAAAGCTCATCTTCCGGCGTTGCGTGTGGCTTAAATGGGAGGAATTCGTCAAACAAGGAGGAAATGTTGATGTTGTGCTGTAGTTTTGCGCACAATTATCCCTCCGCTTGACCATCGGCAGCAGCAGCAGCAGCTTCGTTTACACTCTTCCTAAGACGATAGGAAGGAAGAGGAAGGAAAAGCGTAGCATTATCGAGGTACGCTTAACGTGTTGATTGTACGTTTTCACGCTTGATTAGTACGAATAATCATCACCGGAATCTTGATTATCCGGTGTCTTGATTATTTGACATGATTATGATCATGAGGTGCAGCAGCAACAGCAGAACTTCTGGTTTTGAACGGGAACTTTTTGTGTACTCTCAAATGCGTATAACTTTTGATCGTTCTTTTGCTTTCCTCTGATCGCTACTTGTTGTTTCCCTTGTTGTCATATATTCACGTTGCGAGCTGAGCTTCACAATCAATAACGCGCTCACATGTCCATGCCCCGGGATCAATGAGGGGGGATTTAGATCGAGCCTGGGGTTAACCCAGGCGATTCTATATTATTAGTACTATACCAGGTAACACCTATTAATAGGGAACAGCAGGGCAATCGCTTGCCCGGCTCTACAGAGTCTGTATATTTCTGTCCACATCCATCCATACCCACTACATACAGCCAGGCCACACATCACTGAGGGGTAAAAAAATATGAAAACAGTTATTTATAATTATGAAATGCCGACCCGCGGGCCGGATCCGTAGGTCAGCAGACCCGCGACCCGCGATATGACCCGTATTTCACGGTCACGACGGGTCATTCGGAATCTGGCGCGTCGTGTCGGATCGGGCCAGGAGGTGTTCAAAATCTTACGGGTGCGATCGGGTCGGGAGGTTTCCAAATGTCACCGGTCGGGTCGGGAAAAGAGGTTTTCATACCTCTTGGGTCGGGTCGGGTCAGAAGATGTCGACAGCTTTTCGCTGGTCGGGTCCGGTCACCTGACCCGACCCGACCCGACCGGCTGACCCGACCCGACCCGACCCGCGAGGAGCCTTGCTATTTTCCTCTCACCCCAGATATATATGTGCAACGCGTGGTGATTTTGATGGTATGATCTTAACTGTAGAGCAGGGCATACGGTTGCCCTGCTGTTCCCTAGGTGTTACCTGGTATAATGCTGATGGACGGAGGATTTTTTTTTTTTTTCTGGGATGTTCGGTCTTTGAAAAGCGGCCTAAAAAAAGATACGCCAACCGTGGTCACTTCAAAGCCAAACACAGAAATATTTTGTGTTAAATAAGGCGAACTACGTGACAAGCGGATTAGAGCGATGGTATGGTACTAATATCACGCAGGCAGGGAGGGAAGGCGCTTGATGCGGGCAATGTTTTTTTGGCGTACAGGACAGACCCTCCGTGTGATGACATGCCGCGCAAGGCGCTTGAGATGTGAACCATGTTTGGCGAAGACCTGCGATTGATGGCAGGCCGCGTGTTGCTGCTGGTAGTTTGCAAAGCCGACGCAGTCGTCTGCGCATGGTATGAGGTACGAGCACGCCGTGAGACGCTGTGTTGGAGGAAACAATAAATTGATACGTTACGTTACAAATAAACAATAACAACGTACGCTCGAGGCAACAAAGAAGGGGTCTGCCTCCCCAAGGACTTCCTTAACCACCACAAGGCGCTTTATTTGGGGGGTGGTACGAGTTGTTATAGAGGCTGACTGTGACAGCGAGGCAAAAAACACTAAACAGCACACACAAGAGACAAAAAAAAAATAGCAACGACGGTACCTTCACGAACAGAGCCCTGAACCTTACACAAACAGATGAAAACTGCTGTAATGAGCAAAAATCGACAATCGGCCTTTTTCGACCGCTTGCGCGTGTGTACTTTCAGGCCAAAGCGTAGCTTTCGCGCAGATGCACGCAGGCCGCCGTAAAATGCCTAACGAGGTCTACTGTATTCCAATAAAAAGCATTCTTCGTCGAGAAAAAAAAAAAAAAAAAAAATGAATGCGGACACCTCGTATCGACTCGAAGTCCACTGGGGCGGGTTCGTCCAAAAATATATAGCTTGCCACTTATTCGAAGATAATCATCCACTGAAGAGCAGGGCAATCGTTGCCCTCCTGTTCCCTAGGTGTTACCATTTGGTAATTTCGTTGTTTTGTGTGGTTGTTTTTAAGACACCTGGTACATGATACAGCAGCACGGAGAGTAAACTCGTCGAACAAGGACACGACGGTCCCGAGCGAACGATCGACGGTCGCGATTATTACTTCTGTATGAATACGCACGTACTCTCCTCGTTGTTTTGTGTGTTTTGTATGACCCCTTCTACGTGGTACATGCCCCGCCCAGCTGGCGTATTCGAAGATAAGCATCCATTGGTTAGATACTGACGTTTCGGGAAGTTTCATTGGTCAACACAGACACATATCATAACATAGGTAACACCAACGAACGCATCACCAACGACGGACTGCCTGCCACCAACGAACGCATCACCAGGCGGCAAAACATGACAAAAATGAGCTGTATGAATGTACGAAGTATGTAATCAAACTATTAATACTGGGTGTTACTACTTGTGGAACGCTCGGTTTGACACCCGTGACCGCTGTATGTTTTCCCTTGACTGACCGTTTCCTGACATATTTGCACACGATCACCGCGTTACTAGTCTGTTCATATTTCTGTGAACACCCTGCCCCCGTTCGACACATTCACAAACCTACGATGCAACGCCCTATATTAAATGAAGCCATACTATTTCAAGACATTCATTAGTTTCCACCTTCGAGGCACACTCTAAGCAGGAATCCTAATCCTCGATACGAGCAGAAAAAAAAAAAGTGAATTCACGTTTATTTCCAGGCGATATCAAAACGTAGGCGAGTGACAAAAAAAAACCCGGGCGGTCTCCTGTCTCTTGAGAGGTATTCTATGATACCATCCATAAAGAAAGAAAGAAATATCGAACAAAAATGTTTTTTTTTTCCAACTAGAAACCCCAGCGGCACACCACCGGGGGGATAAAAAGGAGGGGCATTGTCGTACAAGATTTTCCGCAAAGAAAAAACGTGCCATATTCTTCGTGCCGCTTGTGTACTACACTCGGGGTATATACTGCCCCGGCAGGCGTTCGGACACCGTACCCAGTACGGCTTTTTCGTCCGCATATAATAGGCCCCGTGCTCGGCTCGGGCGGCGGCAACTGCTGTCGAGTAAAGAAAACACGCCATTCTTCAACGGCTCCCCGGCCGTCTCAAAAACGAACGGGTATCCCGAACGGAAAACAAAAGCAGAAGCAATGTCGTTACTCTGTTTGTAGCCCTTTTACAACTGCAAAAACAAATCTCAGTCTAATACCAATCTCTCAGTTTAATGCCAAGTAGATCTGTTCCCATCAAATGGGTGCAGGTTTTCAAAGGGGGTTTGCTTGGGCAATACCAGGTGTACCATTAGTACTAGCACTTCGTAGACTATAACGGCGGCAAGCGAGCGACTCGGGGCCACCTCTCTGAAACCACCGAACAACCACACAAAAAGAAATAACCCCGACGGAAAAGCTAGCCACCCTCAAGGCGCCTGCATCCTTCCGGCTGCAATCGCAAGCGCCGGTATTAACCTCTCGCTCACAGCCTCCACTCATAGCTTCGCTCATGGCCCCGCTCATCGCGTCGCCCATAGCCTCGCTCATCGCCTCGCTCCTTGTTTCCGCTCGTAGTTTTTATCGTCGCCTGGTTTCATAGCTTCGCTCATAGCCTCGGCTCATCACTTCGGCTCGTCGCTTCGCTTATAGTCTCGGCCCAAAACTTTGCTCACCGCCTAGCTCATCGCCTCGGCTCATCGCCTCGGCTCGTAGCTTTGCTCAGAGTCTCGGCTCATAGCCTCGCCCATAGCTTCGCTCATAGCCTCGGCTCATAGCTTCGCTCATCGCCTAGCTCACAGCCTCGGCTCATAGCTTCGCTCATTACCTAGCTCACAGCCTCAGCTCAAAGCTTCGCTCATAGACCCGGCTCATAGCCTCACTCATCGCCTCCGCTCATAGCCTCGGCTCATACCCTCGGCTCATAGCCTCGCTCATATAGCTTCGCTCATCGCAGACCGGTCTCAAGCGCCACCCTGCGGTAGATATCGAAATCCTTACGCTTGAGGTAGGCGAGCATCTTCCGCCGCCTCGCCAGCAATTTCACGTAACCGCGCTTGCAGGAGAAGTCCATCCGGGCTGTGGAGTTGACCAGGCCGTGCAACGCGTCGATTCGGACCGTTAACGCCGCGACTGCTCTCGCGCGATTTGTTGTTGTTGTTCGCAGACGCCGTTTTTTTTTCGTCGCGATCGCGGTTGTTGCCGTTGTGGTCGTTTGGTCGTGGTCGTTTAGTTGTGGCCGTTTGGTCGTTAGGTTGTGGTCGTTCGTAGTTGTGGTTGTTTGAGTGGCGTGCAATTGGAAATAACCCCGTTCGAGTAGCGTGCAAGTCGAAACAACCAGGGGAAACACAAAATGCGAATAAAGAAGGCAAGGAAAGGGAGGAATGGAAGGGAAGGGAAGGGAAGGGAAGGGAAGGGAAGGGAAGGGAAGGGAAGTGCAGGGAAGGGAATGGAGGGGAAGGGAAGGGACGGG
>JAYJME010003493.1:0-12030 GCA_036873775.1 Costaria costata | reverse complement strand
CGCGTGGCGAGAGGAGTGCCTGAGAGATCAATGCCGAGACCGAGTCGAACTCACAAAAGACCAGGTTCATATTTTGGTGGTTCGAACGAAAAACCGAATGCCCTAACTTAGTCCAAAAACAAAAAATTGGGATAAAACTAAAAGTGTCACCCGATGAACAATCCCATGACTTAGGTATTACAACAACACAGATACTGGTAGCAAAATAAATAATATCAATTACGACGATTTTGGGTTAATAGAGCCCATTCATCCAGAAAACGTTCCAAACCAAAAAAAAAGTGCTGTATACCTTCATCGTAGCACGTGTTTAACTTTGTGGTTAAAAAAAACAAGAGGAACAACTACGGTTTTTTTTTGTGTCTATCATGGGTTCTGGTTACCATGGTCCCACCGAAACATCCCTGTTTTGATTGGCCACAGCAAATAGCCCTGTTTTTTTATTGGCCACAGGAATAGCCCTGATTTGATTGGCCACAGCACCAACGATATTGGTTGGTCGCAATACCTTACTTAGCCCATGTTAACCCAATGTTTTGGTAAAAATCACAGCAGCAACGAGATTCGATTCGCGGCGATTGGAAAATAAACACCTTAGCCCGCAGCCGCTTGATCCGGAGCTCTCGCAGCCGCTGACGATTGTCGAGCCGCCGCCGATGCTCCTCCGCCGAAGTCTGGGCCTCCTTCGCCACCTGTGCCTCCATCGCAGACGACGATGACGACTGCCTTGCCACCACCTCCCCCCTCTCCTCCACCGCCTCCGGCGGCTTCAGCCGCCAGGTCAACCGCTGCACCACCTTCCCCCTCAGCGGAGGGCGAAGCTGATGGCGTCCACTCCCGGCTCAGGATCGGCGGCCAGTTTTCGAACTCCCCGACAGCGGCGCTAACCTCATCGATGAGACGCCGCCGCGGCAGTATTCCAGCGCTTGCCGACGCTGGCGGCTGTTGTTGCACCCCCCCCCCGCTAGAGTCGCAGGCCTCCAGCTGTCAACACAAAATTTGAAAGAAGAGTGCAGATATCAGACACAGCTGCGGTCTCTCAGCAGTGCGGTGCTTTGCCAGACGACAATACCCGCGTGCTAAAGTGGGACCCAACCCCCGACTTATCCAGGGATAGTGCGGTACACTCTGTAGGACGAGGTGGTGACAAAGCGATTCTCACCGCACTAAACTGGGGTCTCGCACTAAAGGGTACCGCACCGCAGTAACGCGGGACCACGACTACTGCTGTACATGGAACGTTAAGGAGGCCCGGGCTGGGCGGGGGAGGAGACCGGGGCGACCGGGGGGCGCTACCGGTAATGTTTTGCATGCCAGCCGCTTGCTAAACATTCAAGATTCCAAGAAGTTTGTGGTGTGTTATTTCTCAGTTGTCCCAAAAAACAGGAGTGCAGTTCGTTTTGCCGCGGATTTTCCCCCTGTACAGCAGTATCGTGATTGGCCCACGGACCAATCAAGTGCTGACGTATACTGGAAATATACGTACGGACCAATCAAGTGCTGACGTATGCTGGAAGTATACGTAACAGGTTCTGTACGAGGATAGCAGGTACTGGTACTGCATCATACCTGGTACCTGTTATGGTGTAACAGATCATTGGTATGATATGTGGTCTATAATCTTACAGTACGAGTAGTGTACGTACCACTGCTCTCTCTGTACGTATAAACCACCAGGTAGTATTATACGTATTGTAGCAATATATCATACTGCCTGTACCAGGTACCAGGTGTATTATTGAAGGGGACAGCTGCTCTGTACGGGGAGAATTGAACATCGAGCACGTGTTGTATTATATAATACCTGGTATACTGCTGTTGTACGCACAAGCGCTGCCATGACTAACAGAGCAGTACGAGTAGGGATTACAACTGTTTCGATAGAACGTTTCCTGGGATATTTCCTATGGTGGTAGGGTTCAGATAAAAGAGGGCTTGCATACGACTTGGCCCAGCTTCGACGAAACGGTTGAAATACTCTTGACTTTTCTTGACTTGAAGCACTAGCCCTAACCCTAGCTAACCCCGACCGCGGGGAATGAATTTGTATTGAAGAGCTATCTATAGTAGTAGTCCTCCAGTAGAGCTCACTACTTTTACGAGAAGATGGTTGTCACACACTGTTTACGAGACAAAGGGTTTAATGATAACCAATGGTTGATTGGGTCTGATTGGCTTAGGATTAGGGGTTAGGGTTAGTTCTATTCGTCTCAAGCTACCCTCAGAGTTAGTGTGGACTGCCAACCATTGTGTCGCAGCTGGGCCAAGCCGCAAGCACTCGGCACCAATTCGTCCGGATAATAAAAAACTGGGGTCTGGGATACAACAGAGCACGGTAAAACCTTGGCACCCTGCTCCTGCTAGGCACTTGGCACCCTGATCCAAAGCTGACCTGATCCCACCCGCCCGCTATAAAATAATTATATATCCAGGGTCAGTTTGGAGGGCTCTGGTCCGGGTGGGATCAGGTCGGCTTGGGATCAGGAGTGCAAGAAGGGGGGAGGGGGCTCATCTCATCACGTGGTTCTCAAACAAATTCTTGGAAAATGCGAAAATTTTCAAACAATTTAATATTTGGTCCTAGGCCAATTAGAGCTACCTGGTATCGTACTCTCTTGACCCATCACTTCGTAATTAGGAATTGCTGCCAAAAACCCTAATCTCGTCACGCTGAACTCTGCCACCACCCGGACCTCCACCCACCTGTGTTCTTGGGCTAGTTATGGTTCTTATTATTATTCTAGAATTTGCCTCTCATCAAAGCACTGACCCATGCTCCGACCTACCATGTCATACAACAAGGAGAGGTATGCGAATCCTCGTGCTTCCTGCAACAAACAACAAGCAAACTCTCCGACAACCCCCGTTGCACAGCAACATCTTGCCGTTTTCCCTGCGCATGCATACCTTGCTCTCCCCCCCTGCCGTCGTTTCCATAGTGGCACAGAAGACCACTTTGTTTGCGCTGCTGCTGCTGACGCTGCTGCTGCTGCTGCTCCTGTTGCTGTTGCTTCTCCGAACGCCTCGATGCTGTTTCCCTGCCCAGATTCGAGGAGAAAAGGAAACCGCCGATATCTCAGTCGAGCGCCGTAGGCCTGGGGGCGCAAAGCTGACAGCCGGTAAAAGTCCACAGAAATGAACAAGGTATCTTGTTGCACGCGTCGTCAACGCAAGCCCCTGGTGGCAACGGAACATTAGTTGGTTCCCGTTCCGTTCCGAGGCAACTTCATCGCGGACTGGGCAATTCGGTTCTCCCTTTCAAGCAACGCCTGTGCTAATCTCTACAACTCTACGCTCAATATCCTCTTCGCGCAATAGTGGCTACCTAGTATGACCTAGAGGACGAGGGAGGTAGTAGCCACCATGCCCACTGCATCTTGTGGGGGAACAATATGTCATCATGCTACTCTCTGGATCCTCTGGCTGGTGCTCGTGATCCCACAGGTGAATGTTTTCCGTCGTGAAGAACATGAATATTATGAGCTGTAGGCAAACTTATCGCAGCTGTAAACACGTGTACTAGTAAAACACTGGCCTTGGGTACTGTTTGCAACTTGCAACACAGACTTGGCTGTGCGTACTGCAGCAGTACTCGTGTCCGAGAGACTGACTGACCCGGGGTAGGCAGCCAAAAGGCTATGTATGTGTCACAATGTCGGTATCTCTGCCCGTTGCATGCATACGGCACCTGCAGTTTTGCTGGTGACGACCTTGACCCCCGCTTTATCTTCACGTGTGGCGCTGCTTCTGATGATGTGCTGAGCAGCGTGCTGAGGGATACCTGGTCTGTGGTACCTTGTACTCGTATACACGACGAGCTTACCCTGGTACAATAATAGCCGTACAGCAAGCGGTAGTCTTAGCGGTAGCTTATGTAGCTTCAGCTTCCAACAGTTCTCAAACTGTAGACTGCTGTAGACTACTTGCTGTGTACTCGTATATGCGAGTAAATGCGGCAGCAGCAGCAGTGTCGTAGTGTGAAGACGGTGGAAAGATGTAAATATACGTACGAGGTAGACGGATGCAGGGGGGAAGGGGGAAGTACCGAGTGAGACTCCGTGTGCGGCGTGCGACACTCGTACGCAGCAGCTGCAGCGAGCTCCTCTTACAATCTGATACCTGGTAGTAAATAGTAAGGATCCTTAGATGGAACAATCCTCGGAGACTTCTCATGTAATTACAGTAGAACGTCGTATAAAACCGTCATGAATAGGAGGCCATATTTTGTGCGTACTGCTGTACAACAGAGTAGTAGAAGTATTTACAAAGCCATACGAGTAGGCAAGACATTTCTGGGATTTTCTTACTCGTCGTTGCTGGTCTGGGAGCCAAATCGTGTTCCGCAGTTCTGTTCCGCAAATCGAAAAATTAAAAAAAGTAAAAAATTCAAATGCGGCGCGACCGCGTTTCTGGCCCATTTGTGGCCCGTTTTGAGAAATTCAACCACGTTTTTGGGGACTAATAAGGCCAATGCTAATGGAAGCATGATGTTTTGAAAGATGCCCGCCGTAACATCTCAGTATCGCTTTTGCTATGTGCGCGAATATTCATGCGTTTTTTTTCCTGGATTTTCAAAACAATCCGAAAAAAAAAATCCTAGCGGACTGTTCAATTCCTATGCAGCCGGATCGTCGGTGGATTGAAACGCCGGTTTCCGATCGAAGACCAAATCGGCATTTCTTATCCTGTTGAAAAAGGATCTTTCCAATCCCAATGTTTTCGATCGAGCAATCCTATATGCACACCTCGCCGGAAATTTCCAGGGCAGTCCTCGGGACGAGTTTTTCGTTTTTCAATCGAGCAATCCCATCCGCACATCTCGTCGGAAATTTCCACGGCAGTCCTCGTGACGAGTTTTGTCCCGGGACGAGATCCCGCGGGATTTAATTAGCACGGGACTACGCGGTTTTTTTTTAACGGGATTTGACCACCGCGGAATTGTACGGGACGGGATTTAGCCACCGCGGGACTAGGCCGAATTTTTCAACGGGATTTGACCACCGCGGGATTGCACGGGACGGCATTTAGCCACCGCGAGACTACACGCGGGATTTTTTTAACGGGATTTCGCCACCGCGGGATTATACGGGACGGGATTTAGTCACCACGGGATTTTTTCAACGGGATTTTTCCAACGGGATTTTTCAACGGGATTTCTCCACCGCGGTACTTTACGGGACGGGATCTAGCCACCACGGGTCAACGCGGGATTTTTTGAACGGGATACGGGATATCACAACCACATGTTTGTCCTTTATTGTTGTTTGATACATAACATATTCCGGTATATTCCGGAGTTGTATATATATATTGCATACCTGGTACTAAATATTTCATCTTGTCATCTTTTAGTGCTTGCACCCAGCATACTCCGCAAGCCAGCATCCCCCATCTACCCTCCAATGCGGCAAAATGCTGCCAAAACATGTGCGTGCGCTTCGAGCGCGCGCCTTAGTACCGCCGCTCGGTACGTCAACTGGTGTGCCGTTGGTCGCTTTGAACGTGGCGTCTGGAGGCCGATCTGCACTGTGGTGCTCCTGCATCACCACCAGCAGAGCCACACGTTGGTTCAACAGGGGGGGGTCTGCTTCTTCTGCAGCAGGCAGTGCCACCTCGTCCGCCGAGGCCGAGGAAGCCATGCTTTGGTACAATATGCTACCTCTCCGTGTCGTGCGGTGTGTAGTTTGGTGTGGTGTGTGGTGTGTGTTTGGGGGCGTGCTCATTGATGTTTCCGCGATCAAATCGAGAACAATAAAAGTTACCCCGATTAAAAAAAAAAAAAAAAAAAGAAGAAAAAAGCAGAAAAATAATTCACTGGAGTGGGAATTGAACCCCAGCGTTCGATCTCATAGACGTGACACTGCTGTACTATTCATCAGCCATCAGGTCGTAGGAATTTGAACGGGATTTTAAACCTCGCCTCATGGCGGGACTCGGGATATGTCGATTTCTGCGGGTCAGCTTTGTACGGGATTCGGGATACGAAAGTTCTGCGGATCTGCACGGGACGGGATCACGTTTCCACGGGATCAGTTTGAACGGGATCGGGATTTCATGTTTTCAACGGGATCAGTTTGAACGGGATCGGGATTTCACATTTTCCTCGGGATCAGTTTGAAGCGTACGGGATTTCACATTTTCCTCGGGATTCGGGATAATCCCGAGTCCCTAGGGTAAATCCCGAGGACTGTCTGCCCTGGAAATTTTAACTTTTTCGACGGGATGTGCGGATCGGATTGCTCGATTTTGAAAACGTTTTTGAAGTCCACCGCCTTCCCATAAAACACACGATCACGCGACACACAACAGCCAGCAACAGCCCCGATGCTGGCTTGGCTGCTATCACTGCAGTGCTGCTGGCTTGGCTGCTATCACTGCAGTGCTGCTGCTGCTGCTGCTGCTCGCAGCGAGTCACGCGGCACATCCTTTTCTCCGCCCGCCAGCAGCGCGTACCGCCGTCCCACATGGCAACAGCAGTAGTAGTAGTGCGTGGTATCGATGAAGTTTTTTTGCCGACAGCTGCTGCTGCTGCTGCTGCTGCTGCCCTCATCTTGGCGACTCTCGACGAAGTCCAACGCCACAACCGCGGCGACAAATCAGAGAAGGAATTCTCGCGCGCCAAACAATGCACGCTTTGCTCGCGGAAAAGGCACGACAACCAATACGTGTGCTTCATTCAGCGCAGCAGCTGAAGGGTGAAGACCTCCTAGAAACCGCGGGCAGGGCATCGAGGCAGTCTGCAACTGGCTTTCGCCTGCCCTACTCCCTCGCATCGAACGCCCCCAGAACTAGCATAAAACCACGAAGAACTCGATCCGACTGCTGTCTGACTGACGATAAGGAAAGGTCTCCAGACACATGCCGTCGCAAAAAAGAAACGATCGGAAAGCGTTTTTTTCAGTCCTTCCAATCCGACTGCGTAGGAATTGGCCTAAGGCTGTTGTTACTATGCGGCCCGAAACCGAGGTTCAGACTTGCATTTTTCGATCCCAAAAATGCAAGCATCCTTATCCTTATGCAATCCGAGTGTGCGAAGTCAGACCAGAAAAATCTGATTTAAGAATCCGACGTACAGAAGGCCTATGACCTGTATGTATATGACACAGCAGTACGGAGGAATGGATTGTGGAAAAAGCTGTGAGAAATTGTGATCAGAGGAAAGATGTGGAGGGCGATGAAAACTATGACGGAAATGTGGGAGAAGTGCTGTGATGTTGTACGGGGCAATATTGGATTATATTGATATTTTAGAAGGAGTTGCACAGGCATGTACGCTATCACCCGATTGATTCATGGTATATGTTAATGGCATGATAGTGGCAGTCGAAGCAGCAAAGCAGGGAGTCACGGTGGGGACGATACATACGGTGTCGGGATTGATGTTTGCCGATGATTTCGTGGGGATTTCAGAAACACCCGAAGGTTTGCAGAAACATATCGGGAAGGCACTAGAATATATTCCAGGTACTAGAATGTGGAGAGTGACGGCGAAAGTAAAAAAGGGCGCGATACGTGGTTGTGTGTAGCTATAGGATAAGGAGCACCCTGTAGAAGTAGAATGGAAGTGGGGAGAAGATGAATCGCCGATCGTAGCCAAGTATACGTACCTACATATGCGTGGAGATCTCAAAATACTGCTCTTGGGACGCACGCATAGCAAAAATCATGGGAAAGGGTAAATAAAGCACACGTAGGCAAGATGGGCGCGATCCTAACAGATTCACACCTAGACACTAGGATTAAGAGATAGATGTGTTCTGATGAATGTGATTGTACCAAAGCTAGAACATGCAGGAGAAGTATGGGAAGGGGACGCACGCGACGTATGTAAAGCAGCTGGAAACAGTAGTATAGATGCCAGCAGCTAAAAAAAGTACTAGGATGCTCAAGTACGACGGGCAATACGAAGTACAGTATTAAGAGCAGAACTGGGAATGTACCCACTTAAAAAAAATAGAGACGCGAGAAAGTTGAAATGGCAATAAAAAGTAAGGAACGTTCCAAAGAAAAGAAGGTTGCCAGCCATAGCTACTATTAATAGGGCTAAATGCTGTATGGAAGAAAGTGAAGACATGGCGAGCTGGAACGAGGTGGGACAACGTTTTCGAGAAAGGATGGAAAAAAATAGGAGTAATCCAAGAAGAGATACTGTCCATGGGCGAGTTTGGCGGGTATGATAGAAGACAGGAGCAAAATGAAAAGATATAAATAAGGGACAGTCTATTTCGGGGGACCATAGTTAGTAGGACCTACTGCAGACACAACAGGACCTACTGCAGACACCAAAAACCTATAGATTTCCCTATTTTTGCTAACAATATTTGGTCCTATTTACTATGGCCCCCCGTAATAGCGTTAAAAAAAGGAGGTGGAAGAGGAAGAACATTTAGAGATATACGGGAGGGTAAGAGAAGATATATTATAGGAATGAAAACGTATAATATTTACACGGCCCAATGGAAACGCGAAAACGCTGAAGCTGCGATTTCGTGTAGGGGACCTGGGCCTGCCAGATAGGAGCAAGAGATGTACTGTATACCAGTAGTCGAGTGGAGGAGGAAGAAGATGTACACATGTATGTGCCCCTGTGGCAAAGCAAGAGAGAGTAGAACTCACATACTGTATTAGGAGAACGTGAACTATGCAAGGAGGGACGGGATGTGTTGGAGGAGGAGATGAGGAAGATAGACGAATGTGGCACGGAGAAGCATGGCATACAAGATAATAGCGAGAAAACGATCGCTATCCTACAGCAGGAGATAGATGGCCACAACAGGCGAAACAGGAAGGAGACAAGATGAGCATGCAATATACTCGTACGGAAAAAAATTGTTACGAACGCCCAAATGTTGGAGGTGTCTCTATTAGGAGTAGGAACGGTGCTCCGTCTCGAAAGGGATGCGTGGTCTATTGTCAAATAACTCGTAAGGCTAGCAGCATATGAGTACGCCCCCCCCCCCCGTACAAACACACTTACTTCCCACCTGAAACAGAAACGAGTAGGTGACGTACTCGTGTTCTATCGCTTGGCGGTTAGCAGCAGCAGCAGGAATGTCAGGTGCCAGGGGAGAGTGATGGAGGATGCTGGACTTGTGCGTGCTGTGCAAGTTTTTTCTTGCAGGACTCTTTTGTTTGTTACGTTGTCACTCCCGGCGATTCAAGGAAGAACCCGAAATGCGCGCTGAACTCTGCACAGCGTACGTGTGCGTAGCAGCAAACTGAAGTTGCACTGACTTGACTGCTGCCATTTCGTATCTGGTCTGCCGCATGATACTGCTTGTAGTTATCACTCTGAAACACGAGTAGACAGCTTGCAGCACTACAGTACCAGTACGTACGTAAGCTCGCTTCCCAAGGGGTTAAAAGTTATAACCCCTTTAGAGCCGGAAACGGTTTTTTGGGGACAAAACTACTTGGAAATAGTGTGGGATACTTCTTTGGGGTAGTAAAAGGGTTAAAAGTTAAAGTACTTGCTTACGTAACTGCAACTTAGTAGGAAGACGCCACCGTTTCCTCCGGCCTTATTTCAGAACGCTGTAGTCTGAAATGCAATTATATGTGGTCGCCCGGAAGCCACCCTTCAGCCTTATTTTATTCAGTGACTGTCCTTATCTTCAGCCTTATTTCGTGGCCATCCTTATCTTCAGCCTTATTTCAGTGGACATACTTGTCTTCATCAGCCCTATTTAAGTGGCCATACTTATCTTCAGCCTTATTTCAGTGGCCATCTTTATCTTCAGCCTTATTTCAGTGGCATTACTTATCTTCGGCGTTATTTCAGTACGCTCCATGTACTCTGTGATACCGGTACAATCAGTCTCTCGATGCATATCATAACCTGGATTTACAGTAGTTTCCTACTTCGTATTCACATAATAACGCCTCCTGCAACTACTGTACTTATAGTACCGTGGGGATGCTCTATTGATAGGATTGGTCGGAGACTTGAAGCATGTTTCCTTAGTCCGTCTATAACACCTCGTAATACCCCGTCTGTTTATTGCTACACTTTTCGGTGAGATGTAACCATATCGAACACGCGGAAGCTATCAATAGGGCGCTTGTCTTGCACGCACGTCGTAGTTCGCCGCCACCGTCGTATGATCCACCTGGCAGTACAGTAATATGTATGTCACGCGATTTGTGCAGTAGATGCACGTGGTATTGATTGAAACAAACTGACTTTAACAAGAATTTTCTCAAGAATTTTCTCAAGAATTTTCTCAAGAATATTCTCGAGAATATTCTCAATAGTTTCTCAAGAATATTATCAAAATCTTCCTAATAATATTCTCAAGAAACTAACAGTTTCAAGAATCTTCGCAGTAAATTTCTCAAGAACCTTTTAGAGAATATTCTCAATATCAAGAATCTTAAGAGAGTTTTTTTGTTGTTGGAATTTTGTCATTCTCTTAAGAATATTCTCGAAAGTCACCTCTGCCCCTCGCGCTGCCCGCTCTCCACCCCCCCCCCCCCCCCTCACCGCCCCCCCCTGCTCCCCAGGCCGGCCTCTGCAATGCATTTGCGCTCCGCGCCAAGCCTCCCAGTGTGCACTGCCCGCCGATAGCGCGCTGCTTGCCACCCGGAAACCGTCGTGACCTTTGGCGGCGTCAACTCCGTGCACCCCTTCCGGTAACTTTGCGGCCACCAACCGTAATTACCCCTGCTTTGCGGAGCCGGATCCCATCGCCTCCTTTGAACGCGGTTAACTCTCCGGGGGGCGACAGTGCCTCGCGGGCTGTAGGCGAAGCCTCCAGGGGCGATGATGGAAACCTTACCAACGACAACGACACCAACAACAAGAGTCGATATCAAAGGGACGAGGAGGATGTGGTCGGGACGGAGACGCAGCGGCTGATGTCGGTCCCCACGATTGACATCAAGCTGGAGCTGCAGATGCGCGGGGTGGACCACCGCGACGCGTTCGAGAAGGTGGACCTCGCCAGGCGCCTGGCGGAGCTGCGCACCTCTTCCTCCTCCTCTTCGCCGCCGCCGCCGCCTTCATCGCCATCATCTTTCGCTGGCGTAGGCCAATCAGCAGCAAACGCTGCGTCGGGTGGCGCCAACGTCGATGGCGGCGGTGGCGGTAGTGGCGGTAGCGGTGGTGGCGGCGGCGGCGGCGGCGGCGTTGGTGTTGGTCGCTCTGGTACCCGACAGGACAACCCGCCTTCTCCTCCTCCTCCTCCGGAGCAGGAGGGACGCGCGCAAGGCAAATCTCGTAGTAGGAGGACGCCCTGGATGATGATGGGCGGCAGAAAAATGGTCGGTGGGGAAGCGGCTGGTGGTGTTGGTGGGTCCTCCTCCGCCGCCTCGAAACCCGCGACGTCGTCACCACCCCCACTGACGCCTGCCTCCTCCTCCCCCTCCTCCTCCTCCTCCTCCTCCTTCTCCTCCTCCTCCTCCCCCTTCTCCGGGAGCGTACCCCGAGAGGAACAACCTCCGGCGGGGGGAGGCGGGCAGACCGAGGAAGACGCGAGATACGCCCGCGACGTGTCGAAAGCGGAGAAGATGGGGAAGAAGGCGGTGACGCGAGAGCTGAACGTCATGGGCGTCGCGCAATCCCGCCTATCGGACATCTCCGTCCTGGCGCGGCAGTACGCCAGCGGGCGGCGGGGCGCGCGGGAGGGAGCCGAGGAGGCCCGCCGTTTCCGCGCCGAGCGGGAGTTGGAGAGCCGACTGGAGGCGGCGAGGTTGTCGGGGCTTGGTAGACCGGAGCTTGAGGCGCGGCTCCGTGCGTCCGGGGTGGCGTTTTCTGCGCGAGCGACGGACGGCGACCTGGCTGCGCTTTTGGCGCGGGAGGGTGGAGACGCCGGCGGCGTGAACGGAGCGCTAGGCGGAACGACACAAGGGGCGCCATCCGACGCCGCCTACTCGGGGGAGGGCGCGGGAGACGAGGAGGGGCGGGGGCGCGGCGAGGAGGGCGAGGGTAAGGATGAGGGTGACCGTGGGGAGCGGTGGAATCCGATTGGACGGTGGGGGCGGGCGACGTCGCGCTTGCCATGGAATGTCGGCAAGAAGCGGGGCTTTTAC
>JAYJME010003492.1:0-12030 GCA_036873775.1 Costaria costata | reverse complement strand
ACACCTTGCCCCTCCCCGTTACGCCCCTAGCAGTCTTTGGAACTCCTCCACGTTTCACGCAGGGCCGTTCATAACTGCCTGTCGGCTCATGCGACGATGGGGGTAGTAGTACTCTTTGGGTTCAATGTTTCTTGCGCTGTCGGGGTTCCTTATAGCTGTGGAACTGCCCATTGTCTTTGCAGTACCATCTTTGTTTTTAACGGTACTATTATAGTCGTTGGACACCTGATTCATGGAACTGGCCATTATTAAGGTTGAACTTTCGTTTTCTCTCAATTTTGGGTTTGGGTGAGGCGGAGAGGCATGGTACGACATGGGGTCGTAGCACGTTTTGGCCAAAATGAAGTGTAGCACATTTTGATCAAAACGTAGCACATTTGGTCAAGATATAGCACATTTAGGTGAAAATGTAGCACATTTTGGTCGAAGTGTAGCACATTTTTGGTCAAATTGTAGCACATTTTGGTCAAAGCGTAGCACATTTTGGTCAAAGTGTACCACATTTTGGTCGAAGTGTAGCAAATTTTTCGTCAAAGCGTAGCACAGTTTGGTCAAAGTGTAGCAAATTTTGGTCAAAGTGAAGCACATTTTTAGCCAAAATATTTCTGACCTGACGGGTTTCGTTCCCCCAAGTAAACAAACTACCCAAAAAACTAGTCGAAACCCCCAAGTTGTGTTTTTACACAATTTTTCGTGTTAACCCCTTTAACCCCTTTAGAGCCGGAAACGGTTTTTTGAGACAAAACTACTTGAACATAGTGTGGGATGCTGTTTTGGGGTAGTGAAAGGAGACCGCAGATTCCCGTCTTGGGCACAACTTACTTGAAATTAGACTCAAAAATAGGCTTCTGTACAGTGCAGTACTAAAAAGGTTAAGCGTACAATGTATAGAAAAAAAACAGTTTTTAGAGGCTTTTCAAGTGAAGAGACTGAGAAGGAGAATAGTAATTATTATGCTTGCCATCCGACAATGTGCAGCATGACCTTCAACGTTGATCACTCAGAACATCCCGAAAGAAGAAAACCTCCGAAACAAAAGGAAAAAAAAAGGTACGCCTTCCGTGAGGGTAGCTTACCACTTAAATCGAAAAAATGTTTGACGCACCCCTGTGTATACGAGGCAAGTAGAGCTAACCCTAACGTGAATGTGTTATTGAGCAGGGAAACATTATTATAAACACTAAGCCTAACCCTAACCCTGAGCTAATCAGATCCAAGCAACCATTGGTTAGTGTCAGCCCCTTCTTTGTCTCGTAAACAGTGTGCGACAACCATTTTCTCGAAGCAATGGTAAGTTCTACTGAAGGTCTGCCGTGGCCTGCTTCTGTGCTCGGCCATGACGATCGCTGCGTTCGTGGCCGTGCTGCTGCTGACCGTTCATCCTCGCCAGGAAAAGGGGAGACATTTTTTAGGATCATTCCTATATAACCATGGAACGCAAAAAATCACACGATTCGTGACAAAAAATATATAAATCATCCTTCGTGACATTTGTACATTATTTTGGCGTGAAGTCGAACGGCTTGTAAAACAAAGAATCACCACGAGTAAGAGCTGAGCGTCGGCGCGACTTGAGTCACCAACTAGTTAATAGTCGGACTAGTCATTTAAGGTGTCGATTATCCGACTTGTTAATTTCCATACTTGTAAGGAGGATTGTTGAATGCGGGATACCTTGTTTCTTTTTTGGACGCCCCTCCCTCCGCCTCGGTCGGGGAGGGCTGATTTGGCTCGCTTGACGGCAAGTCGGCTGGCCATCAGCTGGCTTCCCCAGCCGACTTTCCGACCAATTTCAGTGCAAAGCTAGCTAACTAACATCACGTGCCAATTAGTTATTAGTCGTGAAATGCTGCCGAGTCACAGCTCCAAAGATTCCGTTTATCTGTCACTATTAATGTGTTAGACAGTTATACTTTTTGTGTGTATTGAGAAGGAAAGGAGGAGCAAGGACAGCAATTAGGTAGGGTGGATCATTGTATTTCCGTCCAGAAGGGACCTTGGCGAGTGCGCTCGTTCAAAAATTGCACCTCGAGCTCGCACTCTGCTACCGCTCTCTCTCGATAAGCGCACGACGGTGAGACACGAAACCATCCACTCCCGCCCTCCCCCCCCCCCCGCGCGCTACACGCCTGCCTGTGAGTCCGCTGGCGCCGGCGTCGGCATTGCGCTCGCCCGTACTGCTCCTGTTGTGCTTCTCCTGTTGTTGTTGTTGCTGCTGCTACTGCCGTGTTGCTATATATAGTAGTCGTATACTGCTTCTTGCTGTAAATCTGGTATCGAGTCCAGCTTTTTATTTCTTGCCATACCGGTATTGAATGTAGCCCACAGCAGCAGCAGTATTGGAGCAGCATGGACTCAGTTCTTCCGCTGAAATTGCACACCTATTTCTTTAGCTTGATGCAACTGGCATAGCCTCGCCCCCGCGGAGCGAACGCCTCGGGTTTCCGCCCCGGCTTCGAGCCGCCAGGGCTCCACTCATACGGTGCGCGGGGGGGTATGGCCTCCGGACCTCCGCCCGGGGTGTGCCCCCAGCCGAGCCCGCGGAGTTTCGCTCCCCCGCCACATAAATCTCGCGGATTTCCGAATTTTTGTACCGAGTTCCACAGTGGGAAATTGTCGGAATGCTGCCCTTTCGTGCGTCGAGGACAAAAGTACATAGATAGGTTTATCGCCGCCGTTCACACACGGGCCTAAATAAGTTGTTGTATAATTACCTCAGCCGTAGACCATCTCCCCTAC
The DNA here is from genome assembly GCA_036873775.1 of Costaria costata. Classification (NCBI taxonomy): domain Eukaryota; class Phaeophyceae; order Laminariales; family Agaraceae; genus Costaria; species Costaria costata. Next base: position 9,291 of record JAYJME010003492.1, on the reverse strand, counting down.
AGCAAAGTCGTTGTTGTGCTGGTCTTCGAGATTGCAGAAAGTTGCAGTAAGTATCAAGTTACACACAGCTTGCGGAAAGTATGTCAATTAAGAAATTATTCCATTCGATGTCGACTGGCAGCTGTTGACAATGTCACCTCCATCGAGGGGTCGTGTTCGTGTTAGGTACTTCGCCACAAACAGTAAGCGAGTAGCCTAGCATGGGTCTGCGTTGCTGAGTTCCCACCGAAGCTCACTCTCGCTTCCGCCACCACAATATCTTAAGTCCGCCTGAGAGCGCCTTTTTTCAACATCGCCAATCTATTTCTTCTAAGCTGAAGCCCGCAACGGGACTCGCCTCACAGCAAGCCAAACGCATACCCCTCGACTATGTCAGTAGTCGGCCTTCAGCCATCAACATTTACACAGCACCCTTCTTCTGTGCAATCCGGACCGGCTGAACGCGACTCTTTGGGATGCACGTTCCTCACACACGTTCTGCCAACAGCAATGCTTGGAAAGGCACGAGGGTCGCCGGTATGGCCTCTGCCGTCTGCGACTCTGCGTTCGTGGGTTGGCTCCGGAAAGCCGCCACCCCCCGCCTGGTCGATGAAAACCCGACGTGCTCCGTCCCGGCATTGTAGGGATGCTAGGGTCTACGGTCTTAAAGACTACGGCCACATGCATGACAAAATGAGTACATCTCGAAAACGTGAACTATACAAGGAGGAACGGGATGTGTTGGAGGAGGAGTTGAGGAAGATAGACGAATGCGACATGGAGAGAAGTATGGTACACTTTAGATAATATCGAGAAAACGATCGTTATCCGAGGAGATACCTGGTAGATGGTGGCCACAAGAGGATAAACAGGAAGGAGATAAGGTAAAAGCAAAACGTTTAAATGTACTATATGGAAAAAACGTAATGAGCGCTCAAATGTTGGAGGTGTCCCTAATAGGAGTAGGAACGGTGCTGCTCCGTCTCGAAAGGGATGCGTGGTCAATGATCAAGTGACAAAGGCAAGCAAAATATGAGTACCCCCGCCCCCCCCTCCATGTATCCCTTCGGTATTGCTTACATGAGTGTACAGCTGCTATATATACCACAACGACGGAACGAACCTCCCCGCAGCAGTCTGGACGAAAACGTAGTCCGTCCGGGTGCCATGCAGTACGCAGTCCAGTCCTGCTATTTATTGCGCGAGATCGGAGGATATTGTTCACCTATCATAGCATGCCTAATTCCACGCCCGGCCGGCAACCGTCTTATCGGCGAGCAAGCTATGCCCGCACCGCCGGCTTGCTGGTCCACTTTCGTGTGCAACCAAACCACTGACTGCTGTCTTGTCGAGGGAAGTTGCCAGGATCCACGGTGGTAGCGGTGCGCCAACCCTCTGGCCGCTTGTGGATATAGTCTGTCCTCACGCTGTTTGCGTTTTTGGCAAAAGAGAAACCCGCCGCGTACATTCTGTACACCACACGTGCACTTCATCCCGCTGCGGCGGGTAAAATTGGAACTACACAGCAGTATACGGGAGGCCCCGGGCTGGTGCGGTAGAAGGCCAACGGCGAATAAGGCTGACCGCAAGACACTGACTGACCCAAGATAACGTCTGAGGTTCTGTCAGCCTCGTACGCTTCCTGCCCCCTCGCGACCACCTCGTGTTCTATTCGGTCCCGGTCGAGCTATACTTCGTCTCTGCCCCAGTGAGCCCCGCGGCCCCGCCTCGCGTGAAGCCCGGTGCTCACCGTGGCCCTCGTTCGCCCGCTCGACTATGATCGTACTCAAACTGTTGAGCTCTCTCTCTGTGTTTCAGAATTGCACGAAAAATAAGCGCCTCTTGAATGTTAATTTAAATAGCCAAACAACCCTTATAGGCTCGGAGATATTGGATTGATCGCAACGAACAGCAAGAAGCCAGACAGAGCCCACTATTCATTATGCTACCCTTGTGTCTCGATGGACACGCCACGCCTAGCCACGAAAACGGCGACCGCTCTCCTTCTGACCCTTTCTCTACTGGCCAGCGCCCGCCGATATCCGCGATGGCGTCGCGCTCGCCCCAGTTGCCGTGCTCTCGGTACACGCACACACACAAAACTGAAAAGCGGAAAAGTGAAGAAAAGCTGGAAAGGTCCCGCAAGTAATAGGATGAGGCAGTGTCCAGGTGGGAAGTCTGAGAGGCCAGGGATGGTCGAATGGGGCCATGTCAGGAAAACTTATCATAGTAAGTGAGCCTTTTTTAATCCTAAAATAAGGTTTGCCATGGGCTGGGTAATTGGTCGATCTTCTACGCAGATAGCTCAGTAGTAGTTAACCCCTTCACTTTTGACGTCGTCGAGGACACGCCAATCTCACTCCTTCAATCGTTTCTTTTTCAAGAAACGCTTGCGCGTGCGTCGCTACAAACATGTCTCCCTGGTTCCCCAGGCATTGAAACGAAGCCGGTAGAGGTCCACGTACGTACGTACGTACGTACGGCCGTACAGCCGTACGGCCGTACGGCCGTTTGCGGTATGCCGTTGCAGTCGTCCAAAAGATCCCTCCCGCTGTTCAGAGGGGGAGGGAGAATGTTATAAGGCTTTTGCCCTGGGCTGGGTAACAATATTAATAGACCAATCCGTTAAACCCGGTATGTATTAAAGCTGAGTAGGGCAACACACGTATTTCACCTCCACGCCGATGCTCAAAAGCTGCTCTGCCATTTTTATGATTGCTGGATTTTGAATGAACTTGCCACACATACTGGTGCAACAGCTCAGAACGTGCCAGCGAGAACCGTATTACCGCACACAAAACACGTAAGATGGCACACACCCTGAAAACATTTTTCGAGCCGACCTTATCCTCAACAAGGGGAGACACACACATCGAAGACGGTGGCTTTGGAGAGGGTCTCTCGTCGAGATCAGATCTTTCCATAAAAGACGCACATCGCTTGGCATTTTTGTTTGCACCCTCCTCGAGTTGGTGGTGGTGGTGGTGGAGCAAAAAGTCAGCTCCAAAATTCGTCCGAGGCGATGTGTAATCTAGCATTCATGTAAATACGGTATGGTATCGAAATCTCGTTTTCGCGCTTTTGTAATGAATGTTCTTCTTTCGTTGAGTGGGTAGAGACCCCGGCCAAAACAAGTGTGTGTTGTGCAACTGCCTGCGGTTCCAGGTGAGAGCTCATGATTTGCTCCAACGCGAGGAGAAGGGGGAGAGAGGTGATCTTTAGAAACTGGAGTCTTTTTCTGCTCTTAACATATTATGCTGCATACTGGTATTAAAATAGTGTTAATTATGGAATGGATCGTGTCGAGGCTCTGTCTCTGTGAAGAGAGATGGCGTAACAATGCCCATCCTAGGGGCAGATGTACTCTGCGAGTTGTCGTACTGGCCGACAGTCCGTCAATGTTCCCTGTACCGTTCTATGCAACGTTCCCGTAACGTTCTATGTAACGTTCGTTGATACTTACGGTGATAAACTAGTTATAACCTGAATATACAATATACCGACGGAAAGTAGCAAACCTTGTTTCCCCGCATATTGTATTTATCCGCACCTAGACTAAGATCCTTACTGTAGTGTACTCAGGGTAGTGAGTACGAATCAACTAGATACTAGTGATAGTGGACTGCAGAGTCCATATTCCAATACGCCCCCTTGATGAGAAGTTGGTAGTCAGAGGAACCTGATACTCAAGATAATAAACACAATTGGTACGCCATATTCCGTGCTGTGTATGAACAGCGGCAATATGGATATAACCATGTTACTCAGAGAATCAAAATACAAATGGATAACCACACATTCAGACCCGTGTATCAACGGCGGCAATATGGGTGTAACCGTGCTACTCAAATAATCAAAAGACGAATGGAACAACATATTCAGATCTGTTCTATGAACAGCTGTAGTATGGGTGAAATCATGTAACAAAAAACACGCTTGGTGTAATTACCAACGAGAAATACTCTAGAGAAGAAGCGCAAACCAGTCTGCTGGATGTTCAACGCGCGTCCCGGATTGATACCTAGAGCTACATGAAACCTTAGAATATACAAAACTGTGGAAGCTGGTCCAGTATTGCAGTTTTGTGTATGTACGTACGCACTCGAAATAAATTTACGAAGTTCAGTGAATATCGATAGTACAGCAATAATAGACTATGAGGATAGTAGTATCACAAAAAGATTACTCGTGATGCTGTTTTGTTGACCAGCGAGCCATATCCTAGCAAAAAAAACGTAAGGAAGTATCTGCTGTACGGTAAGTACGCCCCCTTAATGTGATCCTAGATCAAACGAGAAATCGAAGAAATCCAACAAGAAACAATGGACGTACACAGGTATGTGTCCAGCTATACTGAAATGTGTGAATTACAATCAGCATGTTGAGTGTGTATTTAGGATACGTACTCAAAAGAAAGCAAGTAAGTCAGATTTTCATTTTTTTTGGATCCTGGTCAACTTTATTTTCGATGTCCTTTTCGTAATTTTCAAAATATCGTTTTCATACTCACACTCTTACTGAAATCAAGTAGTAAACAAAATGTTCGTCATGGTCAAGATATTTTAAGACGAGACTCTCTGTTATCAATAGGGATTTAGTACGGAAATGAAAAGTCTCGTCTTGATCAAGACGATACTTTTACCGTATTTGCACCCCGGATACGTACGTATTTGTATTTGTCATTATATTATGCAGCTCGTGAGCTAGCTCATGTATCGTCTATAGCTCACCCCTTCAAAACATGTTCAGATGAGCTATCCTGTATAGCTCAAGCTTTGAAAACATGTGCAGACGAGCTATCGCCTATATAGCCCAATCTTTGAAAACATGTGCAGATGGGCTACAGCCTGTAGCCCATTTCGGGGACAATTGAGCTAGCTCATGTATGTAGCTCATATAGCTCACTCTGGGCAAATATGCGCAGATGAGCTACAGTATCCTCTACAATAATAGCTCAAGCTTCGAAAACATGTGCAAATGAGCTACCGCCTATAGCTCATCCCGGGGACGGATGAGCTAGCTCATCATGCAGCAGGCGTAGCTCACCGATGATCTACCCTCGAAAAGAGCTAGCTCGAGCTACGGTGAGTTGATCTGTCCTACGGGTGCACGTTAAACACGTTTGTAAACCAAAGTGCTTCAAAATAGCGGCACAACTTCCGGCATAATAATAAGGATGGAAATCTTATGGTTGTTTTTTGGTGATATGTTCCGCTCACATCGCGCGGGTCAAGAAGCGTGGTGGTATCTTGGTACGGCCCGCCAAATATATATGTATCCGTTTCCGCGCGACATATCCGCGCGACAGAGTTACAAATACCGTAAAAGGGCGTGAGTTCGCACTGGGGTGCAAACTGGCATTTTGATCGCACATATTATACATGTGTGCGAACTCACCGACCCTGTGCGAACTTAGCGACCCCTGTGCGGAAGCATAATTCAATATTTTGGTTCTGCTCCTCTAGCGCACACCCCGATATCTCCGACATGTGCGATCCTGACTAAATCACATCGATGGTACAGTAGTAGTAGTAGGTAGAGTACTGATCCTGTCAACGCACACCCCTGTGCGATATCTCCGCCGTGTGCGAACTGTAAACAAATCATTGCATCTGGTACTACCTATAACGGTACTGCTGTGGCACGAGGATCTGCGAACGTTTCATTCATAGCAAGCAAGCAACGGCCCACACAACGCGCTCACAGCACACAGCACACAGGGACAAAACACTCAAGCCGCTGACTTTTGTCACAAGACTACGCGGGCAGTGGAGCCCTGTGAGACGAACACAGAAACCGTTGCAGCTAGGGGTGTCCACCCCGTGAACCACACGCCCGGAGTGGCGTTTCGTTTTTTTTGTTGGTGCGTGAGTTCGCACCCCTGTGAAAACTCACCGCCCCCTGTGCGAAAACCCAATTAAATCGTTTCACACTGGCATTTTTATTGCACAGAGGTGCGATCTTACCGACCCTGTGCGAACTCACTGCCCTGTGCGAACTCACGCACTTTTTTACGGTACCACGGAAGAATCACAACAACCGTCTTTAGATACTTTTTACGGTAACGGTCAATGGCATCCTAAAAATGTAACGAACGTTTGCTTCGTCAGGCGAATGCATTAGGGTGATAACGGTTGCTGCATCAACGAACAGTCAATCGCGTTACGTACGACATTCATTCTTCTTGCGGACAGCGAGCGGGTCACAATGCGCGGTTATCTATCGCACCGTAGTGCACGCTATTACGATGCGGTATGGGTATCCGTCTGCGCGGCGGAGTTACAGATACCACGGTAACCGTATCACATCCGTATGTTGTAGGTGTAATACCAACTTTAAGTAACTGCTTGCTGTAACGGGATCGGCCATCCGGTAAGAAAGCACCGTTTGGTTGCTTCATGAACGAACACAATCAACCGCGTTTCGCCCGTTTCGCCACTCATTATTTTTGCTGACATCGCGAGAGTCACACTCCGTGGTATCCATCGTACATTACAGTACGCTATACCCCTATCCATGCAACGGAGTCGCAGGCATCATGGTGTCACACTCGGACGCGTATGGTCACAGGTACTACTGTAGCGGTTATCCTGTACGAATGGTTGCTTCATGAAGGAACACATCTGATTCAATAGCGTTATTGTGCAATCATCATGCTTGATGCTGTCACACCCGAGGCATGCCACAACAAGGATCGATACATATAGCTGTGTCCACGTTGAACACCCTTTGGACGGGCCCCCCACCCCGGCTAGGCTTATAACGCATACCAGTGGCAGCACGCAGGGTGTGGTAGTCAACAGACAACAGAAAACATGACACAAGGCTCAAAGATCGCGCCAGGCCGTCCCTGGTCGCATCTTGTGCCAACCGTCAGGTCCAGTCGGTGTCCACGTTGAACACCCTTTGGATGGACCCCCACCCCCCCCCCCGGTTCGAGTGACAGCGCATAAACCCAGCGGCAGTACGCAGGATGTGCCAGCCAACTGACAAAACACGGATAGAACACAAGGATCAAATATCGCGTCAGCACAGGTCTGGTCCGTTGGTCGTCGGGCTCGTCGAAACCGACGGATCCCTGTGGCCCCAAGCATGAACCCCTTCGATTTCTACGGAAACCCATCAGCCAACCCGCCAATCAGATGCAAAAGACGATCGCGCAGTGCCAGCAAAAAAAAATGAACAAAAGAAGACGAGAGTGCCTCCGCACGAGCACACCGACAACCAAGCAAGTCTATCGGCAAGGATTTTCGGTTGCGACTGGTTGCGAGAGAGCAGAAGACGGCCATGGCTCAAGCGAGTGGTCCGCTTGGCGGAAGATCCTCACCGGTGCAGAAGAAGCGCCCGCGCGACGAATGTGGCAACGTCGGTGATGTTGACGAAGCGCGGCACTGCCCTGCGCCCACGCCTGCGCCCACGAGGCGAGAGAACAGGGATGCTGCCATCAGCATGCTGGCGGTCCACTCTTGCACCGAGTGCGGCGCGATCATCGACGGGGTGAGTAGAGCAGCCGTGGGCAACCACTGTTACCACAGCGCAAGAAGAGCAACGCCCGTGATACATACGCTCGAGGCTTGAGCCGTCAGATCATGATCGGCATCGTTTTTGGTTGCCGCGCGTTTTTTTTGTCGACTGTGAGTTCGACCCATTGAGTAGTTGATACTCATCTTTGAATGCGGTGTTTTTTTTCAAATTCTTGGTTGTCGTGTGTTCTGTTTGTTTTTACGTTTTTGCGGCTGACTCTATTCACCTACGTATCACTATGTTCGCAAATATAAGAAACATTTGAACTTTATCCAAGTAACCAAACGGCCGCTATATTTCCGAACAGGATTGTTTGTTCTTCAACCAACGGCTGACTTGGAGCTGCCGTAGATCTCTGCCCTCGTATCATAGGCACGAACGATCCTTACTCCGTACCCTCACAGCGACCCACATGCGAGCACAACGACCCCACAGCACCCCAACCAAAGAGGCCTCTGGTTAGGGTTAGGGTTAAGGTCAGAGTCCCGGGTCTGTGGGATATGACGGTACTGCTGTACGCCATGAGTCCATACTTCTGGGTTGGGTGGTGGCTGTTAGCCGAAGCCGAAAAATCCCACCGTTGGGGGAAAAATCCCCAAAACGTCGTACTACAGGCATACTCGTACCGGTACTCGTACTGCTGTATCATACCTGTTACCTGGTACGTATGTACGAGTACTGTACTGCAGTCTCGTGACAAAAACCTTACCTCATTGATGAAGCGGCATCGATATATACGGGCACACAGCAGTAGCAAAGTATCGCGCCTTCGCGGGTAGATCTACCGCGACTGTGCTTCCTTGGAGCGCAAGAGGCAAGAGGTACTACGTATACTACTACTATATACTACAACGTAAAATGGTTCTCGAGCAAAGGTCGACGGTTGACGGCACTCTTGACCCTTGACAGACAGCCGTCAAAGGAAACACAGGTTCTAAACTACTACAGTAAAAGAAGTATGGTCGGGTCAAACCTAGTGTAGACCGTCAACCGAGATCTTTGTTCTCGAGAAGGACGGTCGATTGCCTGCCGTTGGCCATTTAGATGTCGTTGGATTCGTCCTGACAACTGCCTCCTGCTCGTGTGTAATACTGACTTATATATCATACGAACTTCTATTGGGATCATATACGATACAATAATACAATACGTGCCCTGCTGCGATACGTACTTATATACCTCGAACCAGTACGAGTATCCCACTATTTCACAGCAGTGTACTACTGTGTACCAGGTACGATACAACTGCTGGCAGTATTATACGTAGAAAGTTCTTCGGGACTCTCCACAGCCCTAGAGACCTACGTACGAGAGTACAGTAGTAACTGCTGTGTACGTATACTACCTGGTACTGCTCGTATTGTGTATATCTACTGCTTAGTTTGCATCGTATGCATGCGTACTTCGCAATGATAAAAATGAGGATGATGATACTCGTATGACGGGTAATAATGTGAAGAACACACACACAAACACACACAAACACACACATACATGTATGTGTCAAACACACACATGTACTTCGTATGTGTTCTGTGTGTGTTTCTGTGTGTCGTTCTTCTACTCGTCGACATCCAGCACATCCATTGTCCGTGCTGATTCTTCACCTATTAATAGGAGAAACACGCTCTTTGGTCACAAGCTACGACACAGAGATAATGCAATACAAATAATGCACTGCACTCTGTCATGCCAGCGTACATGGACCCTCGAACACTTCGCCAGGCTCCGAACGGCTCACCACGAAGTCCTCAATCGAGTCATTGGCTTTCAGCGCCGACTCCGTGC
>JAYJME010003491.1:0-12031 GCA_036873775.1 Costaria costata | reverse complement strand
CTTGCATGGTGCATGTAGCAGCGATAGATACCAAACGTATTTGAGGGGATGGAGTAAACGAGCCGATCATGCTGACATCGATCGGTGGGGCGAATGGGTGATCGGGTGAGGGGGGGTGACTCTTCCTGCGCACGAAGCTCGCTACTCCACGGCTTGGAAGGGGTGTTATCATTGGCTGGCTTTTTGTCAGCTCATCATTTGATTGGTTGATTGGTTTGTGTCAATTGTCGTGGTCTGTCTTCTCTTGTGTGGAGGGCGCGGGCAGTGGGGGGGGGGAGGGGGGGGGTAGGTTCCAAACTCTCTAGGATAGCAGCAGCGATGAGGGTGGTGTTGGTGGTGGTGGTGGAAGTCTTTTGACTTTTTTGGAGAGAGAGATGTTGCGGTCTCGAATTCTGGCGCTTTTGTCGGCTTCTTCTTGTTGAGGGGTTGGATCTGCAGGAGCGTATTAATTCCTTGGGACCGCTGTCTGTCTGTCTTATCTATCTGTATCCGTCTGCTGTCTGTCTGTCTGTCTGTCTTATGGCTATACCTGTCTGTCTATCGCTCTACCTATCTTTATCTCTCTATCTCTATCTATCTATCTATCTTTCTATCTATCTATCTAGCCTCTTTCGTCTCCTCTCCGTTCGTTTTTTTTGTTTTTGTTTTCCCCATTTGTTTTTTTTTTTGCTCTCGCGCAACGGTTGCTTGCTTGCGTCTATGTATCAGTCGATTTGATTCCTTCGCAATTGAAGCACAACAACGGAGAAACTTACGTGCACAACGGGTGGGACAGCAAGCAGTTACGAAGGAAGCTGCGCTCTCGCCTTTTATGTTGATTGGTTGGGTTGGGTCGGGTCGTCAAATGTTTTTTTATACGCGCAGTCGCTCCTTCTGAGCTGCTGCCGCGAAAGCGCTGATTGGCGGACAGGGGGCGGAGCAACAATAATAGGGACCGGGCGGAGGTGGCTGGTGGGGGGGGGGGTATTTATTGGCCAATCCGAACCGAGCTCTTGTTGTTTTTTTGTCGACAGTCCGCTGTGTTGGGTGGCGCTCCTTGCTATTATTATCGGAAGGGAAGAAAGAAAAAATGGAGCAAACAGAGCAAAAAAAGAGAAAGGACTTCTGCAGTTGATGATGCACTGATGATGATAATTGATTGGTTGATATATCGAGGTGGGGATAGCCGTGACGCTGACTTTTATTATCGGCTCTTCTTGTTTGTCATTATTTGTCATTACATAATGAAACTTTTGTCATTACATAGTGAAATATCGTCGGTCAGAGAGTCGAGTCAGCCAGTCGGTCGGTGTGTTATTCGGCCTCGGTCGGTCGCGATTTAATCGTTGATTGGTTGGTTGATTGGTGATTTGATTGATCTGGTATTATTGATCGATTGATTTGATTGGTCGGTCTTGAAATTGATTCGATTGGTCTGGTTGGTTCGTTGACGGAATGACTGGTTGATGGATCGATTGATTGGTTGGTTGGGTCGTTGATGGGTTGATTGCTGGAAGGGAAGGCGGGTGGGCTGTGTTGTTGCAGGATCTCTTCTTTGAGGACGACGGGCAGCCACCGTTTTGATTTGCGTGGTATTATTATTCCGAGACGAGACAACGATACGAGATAGATCACCCCGCTTGTTTGCCTGCCGAACGAACTTAAGGGTATGGTATTATATCACACCGGGTACTTGCTACGTAGTACATGCGTCGGACGGGGTGACAAATCTCCGAGCAGAAAAGAGAGGGCAAAGATGCCGCAAGGGGCGACTGGATTTCTGGCCTCCCGCTGCTTGCTACGACGACACGGGAGGTTGATGACTTTTGATTAGTTGGCTGGATAATTTCAGTTGGACAACAAAAACGGTTGGATGGTTTTTTATTTATTTTTTGGCTGGGTGCCTACTCCTACTTGCTTTTTGCTGACGCGTGCGGTACGTATTATACGTATGTGAGAGTGAGGGAGTGAAGGGGACTGGTTAGACCTGCGGTACAGTATTTTTTGTGTGTGTCATGTGTCTCATGTGGCGAGGAGACGTGTGCCTTGTGCCATCACTGCTCGCTGGTGATCGATGCTGCGTTCGACCGGGCCGGCATTGTTACTTTTTTGTCGCGGGAGATTCATATATTCTTCTGGGGGTGCGTGGATTCGGTTCATCATCATTCGGTCTCGCCGGTCGGCGGTCGGTAGTAGTAGTAGATCAGTCGGTAGGTAAAAAATCAGTCGGTCGTTTTGTGACGTACTGCTCGTACGGTGGATACGGCCGTCGATTGATTGGTTGATTGACTGACTTGACTGACGGGTCACAGGAAGCACAGCACAATGTTGTCTACTATTCTCTCTACTACTTACTACTACTGCTGCTTCACACGAGGACAGCCAGACGGGGTGCTGCGAGGTTATGGTTCAGAGATGAACCTGTTACAGGAGGAAGCTTGATGACGGTGGCGGTGGCGGTGATGGTGATAATGATAATTATTATAATGATGGCAGGGGGAGGAGTATTTTGTGGTCTCGTATTAATGCCACCTCTCTCGCAGTTTGTTCGCTATTTTTACGTAGATATTAGCAGTGTAGTTTATGTACGGCGCTAGTTAATGATGCCTAGCAAGTACGTACGGTAAAAGCAGCAACAACAGCAGGCGTTTTCTCTCGCCGTTACCTACCTACATGCACGCAATTTCGCAGGCTGTAGCATGGTCGGAGTAGTTTTCCGACGAAATTTACGAAACGTATACATCATGCAAGATGACTGAACGATATATATATATATATATGATCGTATATATATTGTCCAGGCCCCAAAGGGGCTTGAGTCTCCTAGACGGAAAATATTTTTGTGAAGCCATCAATCAGTTAACACAAGTTAAAGATACAGAAGCATAAAATAGCCCGAAAGACCGCAGAAAAATCCATACCTCCGTCCGACCTCGAATATTACCAGCTAGGGAATAGCACGGCAACGCATATCGTTGGCGCTGCACTACAGTAGAACGTGTGCACGTCTCAAGTAGCGCTGACACAACACACCCGTCGGCCGCGGAAGATCGACGATCTTGCTGCATGTCGAATATATTATTATAGTAGTAAAGTGTTTCCCCTTTTAATTATTAGCTGGTCTCCACGTGAGGCGTGTGTGTGGTGCGGCTGCTGAGTTACGCCAGACAACCCGCAGCAGGCAAAAGCACTACCAGGTACTATGTAACTACTGGCTTGCAGTCACAGGGCCAGACGACCGGTTTCTGCGTGGGCTTCAGCCCCAAAGAAAGGATGTACGAGTAGTCTATTATAATGGCGCCCGAAGGCCGTTGATTATCGGTGGTGTCCAAGAAAGCCGAAGAAGAAGAACGAGTGAGCGTGCGCGTCAGTAGCCTTTGGCGCGTGTCTGAATTATTATCTAGAATACAGTATAGAAATCGGGGAATATTTATAACTTGACTTTAGTATGGTCCACCAATTTTCCTAAAAAAAAAAACGCCTGTTTTTTTCCAGAAAAAGCTCATTTCATATGGGTCGGGTCGGGGTTGGGGTTAGAGTTAGGGTTATTAGGGTTAGTGTTAGGGTCTACAGTAGTGTTTTCGGCGTTTTTCGATATATCCCCTCTCATAATACTGGAACCACACGCGGGCCATGACCAATTCCCCGATTTCTATACTGTATCCAAGATAACAATCCAGAATTGTGCCAAAGGCGGCTCGTGCGCGTGAGGTATGAATGCGTGAGGTATGATCGATCACACTCGCTCAAACAAAAAACATACCGTGCACGATACCTCCCGCGAAACGCGGCGTTGACCTATATAATACTGCTGTGACAAAAACTAAAACCCTTCGGGCCTAGGCTAGGGGTGTAAATTCGAGCAGTTTATTGGGGTTCCGCAGCATGTACCATACATACAATGTGAACTGACGAACCAAGAGTCCACGTACATTTTGAACTACCAACAGCTATTATTATTAACACTATAATAAAACTACGTCGTACGCTGCTGCTGTGCTCTACGTGTTATTATTGCACCAAATAATGGCTGTGACCAACAGCAAATCGATAGGTGACTGACTGCGTACAATACTGCTGAACTGCCGTATCTAGTACATGCCATTCCCCGACACGACCCCTCGATGGAGGAAGCATATTAGTCGCAATATATATACCGATTTGAGCATAAAAATACCTTAGTTGTAAACTGATATCGACGGCGTATCGATGGGCTACTGACTACCATACTTCTGCACTGCTATAGTGCATGCCAATCTCTGACACGGCCTCTCGATGGAGGAAGCATAGTAATTGCTGTATACCGGTACACGTTAGCTTGCCGATTTGAGTACAACAAGCAGCTTGAATCTATACTGCTACTGTTGCTTCAGACGCACGCTACGATAGAGGTAGCACTTTTTGGTTAAAATAGTTTCTGAACGACGGAGCTCCTTAACCCAAAATCGTCGGGAGTCCATTCTTGTTTTGCAATATAATGCATTGTGTACCTAGGCCATGGTTTGTTCATCGGGCTAAGCTCACAATACTTCTCAAAGTTGGGTTTTGGGTTCTAACAGTCGATGATGATGCGGCAATTAATTACAGAAGTTCTCGCCCGGGAATCCCAAAATACTATTACGGGGGACCATAGTAGATAGGACCAAATATTGTTATTAATAGCAAAAATAGGGAAATATATAGGTTTTGGTGTCTACAGTAGGTTCTATTATGTCAGTAGGTCCTGTTAACTATGGACCACATATTGTTAGCAAACACATGAAAATATATAGGTTTTTGTGTCTACAGTAGTAGGTCCTATTGTGTCTACAGTAGGTCCTATTAACTATGGTCCCCCGTAATAGGGTCTGTCAGCAGGCCCCGCCGCTGGAAAGGGCGGAGGCGGGGCCATATTGTAGTAACAGGATGGCCCGCCGACTGTCCAGCATACATATGTCGAACACGCTCAGATGCATAGTTGAAGGGTGTATATAAGCCACAACGGAATCTACGAAATAAATTACAACCGCCTACCTTATAGAAGGAAGCTAATCGGCGGAAACTAAAAAGAAACGGACACGATGAACCGCGTCTAGAATATTCTTGGATCACGCCATTAGACGGGAAAACCAAAGGACTGACATCTTCCATGAAACGAGGTAAACGATTCCGCATGTTGTCCACGCACATAATAAACAGGTGTTGTGGAAAACGAACTATCGTGAGACACTATTCTTACTAATGTTTAGTATAATAACATGCGCAACATGGTTTAGGGCGTTGGCCGGTTTCAGCCAGAATGATTGTATATGTTCCCCCCCAATTACTTTCATATATCAATAGTGAATACTAACGATGCAATGGTAATGTCGTATAATATAGCATTGCCGTTAAATAACGTTAGTTGTGCGAGGTAGAGGAATCTGTCGAATCTTAGCTTTGCAAGCAGCGTGGTAATGATAGATATCGATCGCGCGCTCTATGGAGTTATATGGAGTGGCTGACCCATGAAAGGCGACAGAGGTCGGTACTGCTCACTTCTCCAAGATACCAAGAAACTGATTGGTCAAGTAATACCCGTAGGGCCGCCATCATTTACGAAAAACACGTGTTTGACAGGTTATACAGAGGGCAACACGAGACGAATCACCGATGCCAAGACCCAAAAATAGGACAACACCTTCCACATTACAAGGGAAAACAAATGGCGGTCAGATGGCTGCACCATGGTGAGGCATGTGGGCTGAAGATGACCATGGAAAAATGCGCCATGTTACCAAACGCAAGAAATACAAGACGCGAAGAGACCCGATATATATATATATATATCAACACATACGAAGTATATATATTAACGCCCCAATTATCTCTTACAACAAACCACGGACGAATCTCGGACGGTTCCCTTACTCCAATAATTGTCTCCTTTTCCTGCCTTATCTCCAAAAACGCGAAACAACACAGCCCGCAAGGGTTCCGACATAGTTCTCCTCGAAGAGGTCAGATGCTGTTGTAGGGTAGTGTTGTGTTAAGCCCTACCTTCGACGTGGGCAACACCAACAAGGCACGAGGCTACAAATAGTGGAAGTTAGAAACAGCAGAAACTGTGCTACACAAAGCAGGGTCTAAGAGCAGAGGCCCCGCAGTCTGTATAGGGGAGCAGCGGGGCTACACGGTAAGAACTACTCGCAAAAGGCAATACCGGCTCGGTAGGCAGAACAAACATAACGGACACTGCACGTTAAGGATGTGTTGAAGTGTATGTTTTGCAAGGGGTAGAGTACACGCGCGCCCCACCCCGCTCACTCCTCATTCATACAGTTAAATCAAGTCATGACATTACGAAACACCTCCCCAGTACATTGTGTATATGTGATTAAAAGCCATCCGAAAATGCATCGCCCGCATCACGGAAAACGCGATCGCGCGACGGTGGCATTATCTGTATACTTCTTACTACAATCAAGTGATGGGCATCCATACGAAAAGCTCCGGTTTTGTTATATGGATTAGTGGTCACGTTTGTATAGTTGAAGTCAATGGAATTCAGGCATAATATAGTCGTCGTAACAAGCTCGGGTCGGAAAATCGAAGCCACGGTGTCCACTAGGAACACCTTCGATACGTATTGGTTTTTGTTATGGGAAATTTGGTGCAGTGCCGCGACCATGACACAGCGAAGTATACTTTCGCTTAGCCTGACCTTCCATCACAACAAAAAATGATGTCGGGGCAGTTCAGTCTGAAGATTAATCGTGCCATTTTGGGCCAATCTCCGAAGTCTTCGGGTTTCTCGCCGTTGTATGGCTTGAATCCTCGCCCGGCGCTGATGATGTTGCTGTTGGTACTATTGCCGTCGACGATCTCCATTTATTTTCACAGCTGGTACTGTTGCCGTCGACGGTCTCCATTTTCGCAGTAGCGGTGCGTTCCGCCGAAGATGTAGTCGCTCCAGCTATTAATAGTTCCAGACAGATGACGATGATTTTGACTGCTTTGTGGTGAAGCTCACAGTAGAATCAGCAGCTCGGACCCCAGGCAGTCTTCACTCGATGTACCTCGTGGCCCGCAATTCTGCACTGCTTACACGGTTCGAGGACCGTAACCTATTAGCGAGATCTCCGCACGAAGCGTGTGGTGCTGTTGCTGCGGAGATGCGCCACACGGCTGGACGGGAGCCGACACAGTAGAACGTGAGCGAAACCCAGATCTTCTGGCCACCTTTGGAACGTCAAAAATTAGGCAAATCCCCCAGAACGTAGGCAAATGGGATCAGCACACGTTCGTTTTACCTTTGCAAATGCCAAGTATCCCTTGAAATCCACAGAAGGTGGACAAATCAGCACGTTGCGAGACCTTTGACGTTATAAAAGGTCATCAGAACGTCTGAGTTTGCTCACGTTCTACTATGTCGGCGAAAGGGCGTGGGCCCGTCCAGCCGTGCTGCAGCCAGGCCGCAGGAGGCAATCACTGCCAGTCGGCGTCAGCCGACTGCTGCGGGAGCTTCAGCTCCAAAGAGACGACGAAAGGAATGGGGTCCCATTGACAGTTGTGTTGACTTTTGGTGGTTTCCAAGAAACGTGGAGAACAGGAAAGAGAGGGTGTGAGCGCGTAAGGCACGATCGATCTCACTCGACAAAACGGAAAACAAAACATGTACAAGAGACGAGACCCATGAACCGCGGCATGACCCTATACAAAATGAATGCCAAAACCCTTGGGGGAAAATTCAAGCGGGTTTCAACTGAGCCCCCCTCCTCCCCGCTGTGCTGCGGGTACAAAACAACACAGGTGATTAATAGGCGAGCCCTGGAAACCCTTACATGAATTTGTCGGATTTACCTCGGCGGATGGTGTTCAAATAAATCATACCTGGTAGTTTTTTATTCTTCAACGCTTTTCATAGTGCAGCAGCCTGTGTGCAATGTACCACTCACTGAGGAGACGAATATATTTTAAATCGTCGACCACGTGATTTTAAACTCTGACAAAATCATCACAGTGATGCGTGCAAACTCAGTCAGCGGTCAAAGGGTGGCGCATACTAAAGCCTCCTCTGCCCATGGCTCTGGATTGCGCCTCGACAAGTCCGGTAGCTGAACATCATCGACTAGGATCACCCGGTGGACAATTTCCTGAGGTGGTTGCTATGGAGTTTTGTTTTGTTGGTTACCTATATCTCAAGCAGCTACAAACATGATAAGTCTTTTTGGAATCGTGCCCCCACCGACGCACCCTCCCCTGCACTCGCCCCTATACGACTACGCCCATGCACGAATTGAGTACACCCTCCCACCACCACTCCCCTGTGCCACTAAATACGCACAGCTCAATGAAAATCATGTACCGGTACGTGATAGTGCAGTATGCATCGTCATCTACAGCTGCTTGAGAGGGTCTCGACGTGAACGCTCTTCTCAATGGAGAAAATACATGTTGTCCATGTACAGTAGGGGTCCCTCAGTAGTGCTGGCATGTGCCAGCCAAAAATGCCGGCACTACTGCGGCAACCGGCACTACTGAGGGACCCCTACCGTACAGGAGCACGCGAGACCAACAGGAGACGCGGCGTCTACGAAGCGATGCCAAGAATGCGCCGTTGTCATCCATCGGAACCCCTTCAACCAGGGGTTACAAGCGCAGCTGTGAGGAGTTCGCCGCCACCAACACGCCTGAACACGCTCTGTAGAAATCCAACAGCGTCCACCGAAGCGCTCGGGGCATCCATCCGTTACCGGCAAGGGGTCGGCGACCGGTGCGGCCTCATCGAAGTCGCTGCTGCGGCAACCCAGCCAGGCGACACCGTGATCGGGCGCAGACGACGGCACGACCCCACGCACAAAACGCCATTACCACGCCCCTATACAGCGCCTACTAAGGTTCTCCACTGTCATGTATTGCCGCTGTCACCTACCATCATGTATGTCGTCGCCAGCTACCATGTATTGCTACAGTACTGTCATATGACATATACCTGGTATTTACTTTGTATATGTTGTCGCCTAATGTCATACTGCCACCTGCTGTCATCCGTTGTCGCGTATTGTAGTTTATCGTCGCATATTATTGCTTACTGTCGCCTACTGTCACCTACTGCCGACAACAATGTGCTCGTCACATGACCTTTTCGCTCGAGAAACCCCACGAGCTTTACAATCCAACTGCTTGTACCGCGGCAACAAGGTCTGGCAGCGATCCCAACCGTGCCTTCGCCGGCGTCCATACTGAAATCTGACACCGGGTAACAGCGCAAACGCGAGGCACCCAAAAATAATTACACCAAAATCGTAACAACGATACCAAAGATGTCGTTAAAAAAACTCCACCAATCACAAGACAAGCGCCAACACCATCACGTCAGCTTGCTTTTCCCCTTAGGGCCGGCCCCGCGCGCCGGAGACTTTCCGTCTCTTGCTGTTTTGGTGTGCCCGTTTTGAGGATGTCCGCGAGCAGCAGCGCCCTGGCTGTCATCGCCCGCGGGGTCCCCCTCCCCCTCCTCGTTGTCGCTGCGGATGTCTTCCTCCACGCCGTGGAAGACGAACATGTACACCATGCGCAGGATGAGACAGAACCTGCCCGCGCCAGGAAAGTTTCCAAACACAGGGCAGATCAGATCCCCGTTCATAATCTGTGTTGCTCAGGGCAGACAGACCCTTGGTCTATATGATCTATCTGCATGACCTAGATCATGTTGCCGGGTGTCGAGCCGTACGATCTGCATGGCCTAGCACACATTTCCCGGGTTGGATCGGTATTGCACATTATATAGATCCTGCACAATGTATCATAACGACAGGTATCGAATCTAGACGATATAGATCATGATCTGTCTAACGATGTGTGAAAGTTTCAACAGTACTCAATAAGCAAGTTTAACCTCCGTCAGAACTGCAACCATTTTTTCGGGACAAATTACTTGGAACTAGTGTGGGAAAATAGTTGCAAGGTTAAGCAGTCGCGATGACCAGTCACCACGCCACACGAGCTATGTACGTACTACCCGGTACGCATGATATGACGCTTTTTTTTTTGGGCCGATTCGCAATATGTGGGACTAAAGAAGTGGGACTATAGCAATACAAACGAAGCCACATCCATCCACTAAAGAAAACAACGTAGTTATAGTATACATCAATACATCAATGACTGGGATAGAGCCTCTTCATGGTAGGAACACAAAACAAAAGGCACGCAACACGCATCGATGAAAAAAATAAGGAGGCCTCGGGTGGCCTTAAAAAGCACCAGACAAAAACCAAAATCGTCTTAAGACAACCATAAAAATCACAACACAGCAAAACATCACACGACAAAAAAACACCAATTTGTAGCTACCAATTTGAGACGAAAATAAATCACAAATCAGGTGACAAAACAAAAACCACACAAAAACAAAAAAAAAAACGATGAGACAAAAACAAAAATCACACCCAACACCCACACCCACCAGAATACGTGCAGGACGAGCAGTGTCGACAAGAGGCTGCAGAAGAACAATCTCGCGGTCTTGCTCAGGGCGGTAGTGTACCACACATTCAAAACCATGTACTTGGGAAAGATGTAGAGCCTCGACACCCCGAACACCGCGGCAAAAACGAAGAAAATAATGTCCGCAGCCAACTGCGTTGTCAAGGACAAGGACAGACGAATATTGCGTTGAAATTTTAGAACATCGCATTGTGATCGGTCGATTTTGTCCAAACAAAGCGGGTGGTATTCCGCGATTCTGTTCACAGAAAGATTGCAGGTGGGTCGCATTGTGACTGGTCGACGTTGTCCACGGGAAGAGGATGATACTCAGATATTCTAGTGAGAGATTGCAGGTGGATCGCAATGGGACTGGTCAACGTTGTCCACGGAAAGCGGGTGACCACACGCAGCTGTTCTGCTTAGATCAACGATAATTGTGGTGGTGTGTTGGTTACATAGCACCACCCTTAGACCACATAGTCAGCGCTGACTGAGTGCTCTAGTGAGTAGTGCTATATAACCAACAATATATATATATATATGTTTTCGGATTCGTGCAATATCGCCGTGTTGCATTCTGAGTGGGCTATAATAGTGGGTAGTGGTCACAAACTACGACACAGATAGACATGAACCAACGTGGTGTCAGCCGAAAGTGTGAGCACGCAGCAAAAAAGAGTGGCGTGATAAGTTGTTGCGCGGGTGTCGTCCAACTCCTTGCGTTTTAGTTGGGACACTTGACGAAACCCATGAAAACCCGGGTTGCTTCCTGTGGTCGATGATGATGCAATCGTCACTTCTTTCTCGCCATTTTTTCCCTGTCACGCCCCAATCAAAAGGGTTACATAAGTACGGCTGTGAGTTGCCTGAACTTCACACGAATAGTAATTAGTTGGGTGCGAAGTAAGCCCGCTCACTAACATACACGTTTTATCAAAACACACATACACACGTCGATCCACAAACGCGAGCCAGTCAGACGCAAAACTCAGATAGAGGTATTAGTAGCACTTTTTGGCTTACTGTTTTCTGAACGACGGAGCTTCTTAACCCACAATCGCCCGGATTCCATTCTTGTCTTGCAACATAATCTGCTAGATACCTAGGCCATGGGATGGTCCATCGGGTCAAGCTCATAATATTTGTCAAAGTTGGGTTTCAGATGAGGTACAGAGTCCCCCGAACGAACTGGGGAACCTTAGAACAAAAAGAGGTGCACCCCTATCGTAGCATGTGTCGCAACAAACTGCAGTATCTAGGCAACTAATGGCTAGACGGCAACTTTCAGTCGGCCAACCCACAGCCCTACTGGAGACAGTAGGGTTTTGCTCACGTGGCACCAATGGAAGCGCTTCTGGGAGTAGTTGAACAGCTTAGCCGATTCAAGGAAGATGTCGCTCACATCGTGGCACAGCATGATCAGCAAGCCTATTCGGACCAGACTTTCGGGGGGGAAACAGCAGCAGCGATGCGAGAAACAGCAGAGCACAGGTTATGACTATCGCTTTCGCCCCGAAAGCTGAAATAAAGGCCCTGGTGTTTCTTCGGAGTTACATACGACGAGTGTATAACAGGAAAAGGAGGACAGGTTTGCACACAAGGT
>JAYJME010003490.1:0-12032 GCA_036873775.1 Costaria costata | reverse complement strand
AACTTAAGATCCTCAACGAGGCACCTGTGCCACGTTTTCCGCTGCCCGCCTGGGCTCGGGTCCTCCCCGCCAGTAATAGTCCCGAACATAACCCGACTGGGTAGTCGCCCCTCGTTTTGTCGTACCAAGGCCCAAAGAAGATAGGTTCTCGTGCAGGTAGATCTTGAGCTCCAGCAAAGAAGATAGGTTCTCGTGCAGGTAGATCTTGAGCTCGAAACGGTAGATTCAGAGCTTGAGATCCGGTACCGGCAGTTTACGTCACTTCGATGCAGCATTTCTTCAAAAATTGTTTATTTTGGGAAGTTTGTTCCATGGATTTGAACATTTTCATTTTTCAGACTTCACATCAGAGCTGCAGTCTGCAGTCACAGGTCATACGTGCCAGTTTGAGTAGCCCACACGCTTCCATAGCAGAGCTTACAGACCTGCGTGCCATTATACGTCTCTCCCTCTGGCTCCTGCCGACACACCGCCCCCTACATCCACACCGCGACTACCATCTTCATCTGCATTCTATCTGCAGCGAAGCGGGATCAGCATTGTTGACTGATTTTTCTCTTGAGCTTGGTCGTCGCTCCTCGAGGCAGAAGTTGTTGCTGTACGTAATCGGCCGGCACTACTACTACTACCATGGCTTCCACTTCTGATGCTGTGGATGCTCTCCAAACGGAATTGACAGCTCTCAAGGAGGATGTCAACATATTCTGGCTGTTGTTTGGCGCCATCCTCGTGTTCTGTGAGTCGGTCTCTGCCTTGCTTGTGTTCCCTTCTCGCGTGCTCTCATCTTCTTGTTGCTGGGACAAGGAGAGAACAATTCGCCCTACGAGTACGTAATCCGCCGCCAACAAGGCTCCTGTGCGGTGCTGTGTCGGCTCCTGGTGGCCACGTGTCGACGAGCGAGCCGGGAAACGGCCTCATAGCAGGATATAGACGTGCCTATAAGCAAGCACCAGGCGCAGTCAAGTCGGCCACACACGGCAGTCAACACCTCGATCTCGTCCGGTGGACGGATTCACGAGGGTAATAGATTAGAGGAGCTTGTTTGTTTGTTGTCGTAGACGTCACGAGTCACGAGTATAATAAAGCGCGATATCCACTACCTGGTACCTACTACCTGCTGTAGACACCGACGCCAGAGCCTGAGGGTGTCAGGTGTACGATATCTTAGCTCTCTCGCGCGCGGGCATGGTACGGCACGATGAGGGCGTGGCTGCTTCTCTTTTTGTCTGCCATCCGCAGGAGCTCTCGTGTGCAGGCGCCGCGCCAAAACCTAAACTTTGGTCGTGATGAACGCGACGAAAGACTTCAGACTTTCGCTTGAATTCCTGCATATATGCGTCCCGTTTATTTGCCGCCTGATTTCTTTGCCTTGCCTCCTCTTGCGATTTTGCCTTGCTTGCGTGGCGCTCGCCGCCATCGCCGTGGAAAATTGACCTGCTGGGGTCACGCCACACCCACCGGTCGTCTTGCCGGGCAGTCATGCAGACGGGTTTCGCCATGCTTGAGGTGCGTGGTCATATGTTGGTTGGTGCAAACGGTCTCAATTTCAATGAGCCGAGTTTTTTATTTTAAACTATGAATACTCGTTCGTAGACGATCGTTTTTATTATGCCGCTGTCGGCCTGTCTCGGCTCATATATTTTTTCGAGCTTGAGTGGATTTATGCAGCAGTACAGCAACAGCAATAAACGCACGACTCTGCTGTGAACAAGATGTGGTCCTCCAAGCCCGCTATGTCCCCACCAGCAACAACGGTTTCCGCGTATCCTGGCACCGACCGTCGGACTGGGCGCCCCACCACCGGCTCTCCCTCCCTTCACCTCCCTGTCCGCCGTATCACCAGCATGCATGATCCATGTAAACAGCAGTATGATCGTATCTGACTTGTATGTGCCATGTGATGTGTTCCGGGTTCGTTCGTCAGCGCACGACAACTGATATCGATACTTTTGAATGGAAACTCTTCAAAGCTGGCGTCATATTTCAGTCCTTTATTTTGTTTCTTTGCTTCTTTGGGCAGCAGCAGCAGTTTGCCCAGCGAAGCGCCGCCCAAGGAGCTCTGGAAATCCTTCTCTTTTTTCTTGTTTTTATATATTACCCGACCCGGTACTGCTGCATGATGTATACTCGTAGAGCTGTGAGGAGCTCGCCTCGTACTGGCTGTGAGCAGGAGGCGCAGAGCACCCCGTCTACATATGTATGATAAATGGTATTATATGTATTATATATACAGCAGCAGTAGCAGTAGAGCTATCTTTGGTGTGTACAATGTGGTCCCGTGTGTGTGTTCTTCACATCAAACCGTTCTTCTACTCGTCGACAGGAGACAAAAGCATTCCAACCCAAGAGTAGGGTTACAGCTCGCGAGCAATAGCGTAAAAATAACAGCTACCCCGAGCACAAACCAGGATGCACACGCAAGGGGGAAAACAGAATAAGACTACGTAGGGAAGGGGGAAAACAGAATAAGACTACGTAGGGAGAATATATGATACACGAGAGAGAATATGTCATATTTTTTATAGCAGTTAACACGTTGATACTCTAGAAGTTTATTCCTAAAATCTGAGCTCTGGCTCCCTCGTTCTTGTGTTGCGGTATGTACGAATAATGCTGTTGCATTGGACTATGTGACTATGCGTTATTATGTACGAACATCTGGATACCCCTAGAATACGTCGCATATACCTTTTCTTCTTTTTTTTCCTTCCCATTTATGATCGTCCCTGTACTCCAGCTCCCCTCCCTACTAAAATTCGTGCTATTTAATAGTCACGCGTGAGCGCCCAGCCGCGAGCCTTTTTGTTCTTGGTTTTTAACTCGGATCCGAGGCCACTAAGCAGGCTCTTCTCCTCCCCTCCCCACCCCAGGTGCTACGAAGTACCAGGTACATATTTTTTACCGGAGGGTACCTGGTATCTCGTAGTTTGTGACCACAGGCAGATCTCATATATGTATGATATGTACCTCTTGTCTCGCACCGGTGTCATACAGCAGTGGTCGTCCCCTGTGGTAGTGTTTATCCTCGAAGACTCTGAAATTGGTAGTCACGGGTTCGAGGCCAGGCGCAAGCACGAAAAGGGCTTTTTTCTCGAAAGACGCCTATTATTGCCGAGAGCGCTTAATAGTGTGGGTAAGCAGAATTCGACGCAAGTCGACGAGGGAAGAAAGTGCTGAACTCTTCTCGCGATAAAAATCAAAGCACGTACCGTAGTGTGGGAGAGGGAGAAGAGCCTGCTTAGTGACCCCGGATCTGACGTACGACTAGGGAGGGAGAAGGAGAAAGACGAGAGTGAAGATAACAAATGGGAACATATAAAAAAAAACAGTAGTTTGACAAAGCTTGTATCGATAGGATGGAGAATCAACAAAGCAAGGACATGTATGTGTGCTTTGTGCTGGATGTCGATGGGTAGAAAGAACGAAAGAACTACGAGTACTGTTTAGGTAACACAACCGTCTTGGGGACTTGGGAGGTGCAAAATCGACCACTGGCGATGATAAATTGTTTGTTTTTTTCCGGGGTTGTCGGTAGGTGTATTACATGCAATCGTAATAATGTGAACAATGTGAAGAACACAACGCACACTAGACATTGACTATTGAAGGCTTTGTAAAGCAGCGTTCAACGCTTATTTGCTCATTTGCCCCATGGTGGGAATATCGTGCGGCTTTGGCTTTTTGCAACTCTCGGGTCGACCTCTCGGTTCTCGGTGTGTTTTTTTTTTCCCATCTTACTTTCGTTTTCGTTGTGTTTTTTCGTTTTTGTTTTCTGCCGAAGATTTTTCCTATTTTTCGCGCAGCAACAGCAGCGTAACAACCCAACAATCGAACCGAGCATTGGCTCGAAGTACAGCAGTACGAGTAGTATACACAGAATACCTGATACTTGTTGTTGTTCTCACATGAACTCATCGCTAAAATCGAGTCCTTGGTCACAGGACAGGGTCCATTAACTCTGCAGTGGAAGAATACCTACGTAATTATGTCTGAATCGTGCAGGCGGTGCATACGCGTACCGCCTTCTTCTTCTGCCATTTTAATATAATAGCATTACCAACGCAGTAACATGTAGGTGGTTCAGTGACTTATCGCTTTAATTTTTAAATGTCACAAATTATCGTTGTTTTTGGATGTACCTCAATTATCGCGATATTTTTGTATAAATATTATTGTTGTATTTGCCACCCGACAACGTGAAGTGTGTGTCAATCATGATCATTGTATCCAGGCGGTGCGCCATATTCGCACTTGTATCTCGTGTACTACTGCACGGAGTAGGGCTGCTCGCTGTTGCCGGGACGACCGTTAGCCCTATAGCTGCAACACCGACGTGCAGCAAACCTCGTGCAAAACCACTCAGTCAGGTCAATTTCTATCTTGCACATCGGCCCAGATCCACCCGGACCCCAACTCTATCTATCGTTTATCCCTAACCTGACCCCCAACTCTTTGGGGGGCTCGAGGTCGGCCTACCCCAACCCTAACCCCGACCCTTTCGGGGGCTTGGGGTGGCGTTTTTCCCCCAAAAGGCCAGCCTCGACCAATAAGGCAACTAGAGCTGTGTTGTCCGAGTTTTTTACTATATAAGGCAAATAGAATGGTGGCTTTTTTTTTGTCGATAAAGGTGTTTATGGTCCTCCTTCCACACCCCTCACGAGACCACTCTTCTTATGTATCATACCAGGTATACTCGTGAATGTATTATATTATATGTATGTGGTTGTGTGTGTTTTCACAATCTGATCAATCACCCACCACCATTCCTTGTGGGCTTGTATCGTATGACAGCAGTAAAAAAAAACTTCCTTCCCTTTTTTTACAGTCACAGCAGCCCATGCAGCCAGTACAAGACACCTCGTAAAGCTGGTCCAGGCTGGAGTGGGCGCGTTCTACACTAACTTCAGTATAACGCCTCCCGAATTTATTATTTTCCTGTAAATCTCTATGATAGCCTTCCTTTCTCACTGCTCGTTTTCTTAGTAGGTGTCCTGCCCTCTGTAGTCACCATTCGATATAGCATATACAGGCCAGGTATATAATATACCGTAGCTTGTACCAAGGTACCTGTATTTCTCAAGACCACCTTTAGCCAGTAGCCTTTGGCGCGTGTCTGGATTATTATCTAGGATACAGTATAGAAATCGGGAAATATTTTACAACTTGACTTTAGAATGGTCCACCAACTTTTCAACAAAAAAAAAACGCCTATTTTTTTACAGAAAAAGCTCATATAGGTCGGGTCGGGGTTGGGGTTAGGGTTAGGGTTAGTGTTAAGGTCTAAAGTAGTGTTTTCGGCGTTTTTCGATACTTCCTCTCTCATAACACTGGAACCATACGCGGGCCAAGACCAATTCCCCGATTTTTATACTGTGTCCTAGATAATAATCCAGAATTGTGCCAAAGGCGGCTGGCTCCCTTTAGCGGTAATTTTTCTGGCCGTGGTTTCTGGCGATTATCTTTCTATCATAGTTTCGAGACAAACTCTGCTTACAATGTGGTCGTAGGGATCTTTAGGTGGGTAGACTGTTAACCACAAACGGGATCAGACGGGATAGGAAGCAGCCCCTGCTGGTGGGATGAAGGTAGGCGGGGCGTAGACCCAACCCAACCCAACCCCTAATAACCCGAACCCTGACCCGAACCCGCACCCAAAACGGGCCAAAACTCAAATTGGAACGCGGCTGACCCGCGTTGACCTCAATAAATAACTTTCCGAAAAACGCGTGCAAAATAGTCCTCGGCCAATAAGAGAGAGTAAAATTGAAATTTGCCCTCCAAGATCCCTGCGACCAGATTGTAAGACAGACCTGCTCGTACTGTTTGAGGGTCCAGTAGTATCTATGATATGTTCTAAATAAAAACGACAGCTGTTTGATTTTGCCGAAACTCATCTCTTGCAAGCTGTGCGTGGGACACTTCCATCAGTCAGTACTTTACTTCGATCTTCGAATGCACGTACCAAGTGCCTGTCGTACCCAGGACGCTGGCATGGCAGAGTAGTGCGTTGTACAATGCATTATTTGTAATGCATTATCTCTGAGTCGTAGCTTGTGACCACAGAGCGTGTTTCTACTACGGTGAAGAATCAGCACGTACAATGGGTGTGCTGGATGTCAACAAGTACAAGAACGGTTTAATGTGAAGAAAACACACACACACATCATGCTACTTCGTACGGGCTTTGAGGGCAACAAAACTGCAAAATTTGACAGCTGTGGAACTCAGGGAGGGTGGTTACATACGATACCACGTAGTATCATATGAGGTGATACCATGTACAGAGTAGTAAACCCACAGGACAAAACACCCGTCGGACGGACGTCCACGCTGGTTTATGTTCTCGACAACGGGAGTCCCGAGAGTAGAGTGCAAACGCCGAGCGATGCATGCGTCTACGCAAATAGCCACCATTTTCGTGTGTGTGTGTTCTTTCTGTTCGAGGAAGTTTGGAAAATCGTCCCAGGTTTTACCTAGCGTGACGCACTCGCGCAATCTTGGACCAACTCTTGTGGGATTTTTTTGAGCCCTTATTTCTGCAGTTTTCAGCCATCTCTGAACTCCAAAAATCGGAACCATCTCATCTGTGATACTATGAGACAGGAAATCATCGATATTGTATATCTCAAGTCCCTAGAGGGGGCAAAAATCAGCGAATCCTCCTTCATCCCTTCTGGAGCTGAGAGTTACTTGAAGTTTGTGTACTTTATTATATCACTATATACAGCAGCAGTAGTACTGCCCATCTGCCCAGTATACCCGTCACCCACGCCAAAGCATCACACCTACGGCGAGCTGTACCTACGGGCTATGGCGCTCGTGCAAGATATGGCTTCCCCCACACATGCAAGCGGTAACAACAGCAGCAGAAAAGCAGCAGCAGCGATGGCGATTCGACTTCGCCTGCGATAATCCACCCGTACTTGGATGCCTAAAACCACGCTCCCGGCGGCGCGGTGGCCGCTGGCTTTGCTTCTTTAGGCGCAAAACAAGACCAATCAATAATATACCTGGTATAAGAAGCAGTTTCCAAAATCTGAAGCCATAATAGAAAAAAAAAAAAAGAAAAAATAAGAAAACATGATGTGAATAACACACACATACTTGACTGGCAGATAATAGTTATCTGTAGGCTACTCTTACAATATACACCTGGTACCAGTAGCAGCTGTCCTTTAGTTATGGAGTACAGAGTATGTCATGCCCTTTCTCGGGTAAGACCATGTTGAATCGTAATCGCTTCCCTGGAACGTCTCGTACGAAGTCTACGTGCTGCACGTATAATATCGTTTCTGGTATCCACGTACCGGTAGCCTCGCGTAGCCACACGCTATCCAACACCCCACACCACACCGCCAGATACCGCGTGTTTGTGGGTGTGGGGGTGTGGGCTATTTTTTTTCACCGTTTGGTCATTACAGTATTCTTGACGGTCGGGTTGATAAGTGTCAAATCATATCAATTCAGTTCTCGATCCGATTCTTACTTCTTCTTTATTTTCTCCCTTGCTGAGCGACGCTCCCTCGGCGTTTCTCTGGCCTGTGTGGGAATAGTCTCATGTTCTTTTTTACCCTGGGCCAATTTATCTGCCCCCTGGGAAAATTGTCTTTACATTGTTGTTTTATCATTTCAAAAGTGCCTCCGTTGGAGGGTTGGCCAAAGAAGAGGAAAGGATAGGGAACAATATTTTTATACCAGGTTTTTGCCGGTATCGTCTCGAATCTTTTAGTCTCGAAAGCGTAACAACGCACATCTCACAAATTGATGCGGTTCAGAAACAGCCATTAGCCGAGAGGAGCAGAAATAGAAAATAGTACCAGTATCTGCACTTGCTTCGCACCCGTGGTACTTGCAGCTTGCCACCTGTACATGTGTACCAGGTTGTCGACTATTAATATTAATAGTAGAAGAACGGTTTATGTAAAAAACACAAGAGACAGGTACCGGCTTTTCCGCATCACCCCGGATCCCGCCCGTGAGGATGATGCCTGCCTGGTGCATACCAGTACATACTACCGGCTTACGCGTATCTTCCCGGATACCTCCGGTTGGTGTCACAGCTCCTAAGCCACAACCGCCGATTGTCGAAGGGTTCAAAAGTTTAGAAACTAAACCTTCACGAGGCCACGCACCCACACCCACCCCCCACGCCCACCCCCGTAAGCATGCGCGGTCGAAGCATCACACGCCGCTTGCAAACATGGTTGAGTTTCGACGATTTTTTTTTAAAGATTTTCCGGCTGAGGTTGTTTGTTTGAACTTTTATTTAAACAACTACCAGGTACATACATTACGTTTTTGTGTGTAGTTGAACATTGATCCGCTGTGTTTCCTTGTTCCCGACGAGTAGAACAGTTTTATGTGAAAAACACACATACCAGGTACACCAAAAGAACGTCCAGTACACAGCAGGGTACACCCAGTTTCCGCGCTGATTTCTTCACCGTACGGGTATGATACAACAATTAATAATAACCTGACAACACAAACATTTTATACCCCCTGCGTAGGACGAATTTCCGAGCTGATCTTCTCTATTTTCTTTTTTTTTTCGAACTCTACTGAGCTTTGGCTCTCCTTTGCGTTCGGAGTGTTTTTTTGCACACACACATACACTCACACACACTGACACACACAGCGGGGAGAGAGAGTGCCAACGCCGAGGGACGGGTTGGGGTCTACGGAAAAATCTCGTGGAAAGTTCTCGACGAGATATTTCCAAAGCCACCATTTTCGTTGCTTGTGCCACCCCCTTTGTTTTGAGGACACTGGCTCGGAAATTCAACTGAGGGGATGTTTTGTCTTGTGTATTACCAGGTATACCATATCTCATATATACGATTATACGGTAATAGAGATATGCCTGGTATTATTGGATATTTTCTAGGGCTAGGCACTGGCTGAATTAGTCAGCATCGATTATACTGTCAAAAAAACAATCAGTATACTGGATTGCAGCAGGATACTGGCAGAGCGAAGCGAGTAACGCCGAGCGAAGCAAATAACGCCGAGCGAAGCAAATAACGCCGAGCGAAGCGGGTGTCTGGTCGGGGTGGGATCAGGGGTGCCAAGCGGGGGGGCAGCGTGCAATGAAAGACCCCAACATATCAGTATTGAGCAATTAATTTGAACGGGTATTGACGAATAAGTGGTCACAGTGGATGAAGGGCCTTGCTTCGAGCGTGTTGTACAATGCCTTGCAGTATAGTACGAAACGTACCATCCCCTAACCCAGCAGGTATGCGCCGGGTTGGCATCGTACGTCTGTAAGCCTGCAAGCGTCTACCAGTATGTAATTTATTTTTATTTGTATTTAGTTTGCATTGCGACAACGTGTACGAGTAGCGTATCGTAAACCAGTACGTATGTACGACGGTGTCTAACACCCCCCCCCCTCGCAAGAATTTCAATGCCGACTTTCTCGACGAAGGGTAGAGTTTAAACGCCGAACGATGCGTCTATAGAACGATCTCGACGAGGTCTTCCGAAAGCGGTCATTGTCGTTGTTTGTGCCCCCCTGGTTTTGAAGGAAATCGGCTCTGAAATTCGTCGGTCGGGTGTGTGTCTGTGTTTTACATCGTCGTGCACGGTAAGTCTATTATGGGCTAATATACGAGGCATGAGTGTCCGTACTCTGTAACCAAAAAACACGTCGGGGGAACCGAAAATCGAGACCACGAAAAGTAGAAGCGTGAAACAATGTACTGGTATCCAACTACCAAAAACTACGAATACTTGGTATACGTACGAGTACCTCCGTCCACCTCTCTTTTTCCTTGACCCTGCCCCCTCCGGCCGCAGGGGCCAAGATCTCCCTCCCGAACACTTCTAAGGAGGCACCCAACCCGCTGTATCTTTTCCCCTTGCTCCCCTGACGTTCGGAATGGTAAACTTATCATCCCCTACCCCCTCCCTCCCTACCTGGTACAACCCAGCCAGTACTTCCGGTAGTGTTTACTACTTGGCCCAGTAGAGCTTACCACTTTTTCGAGAAAGTGGTTTACACACTGCTGTTTACGAGATAAATAGTTTAATGCTAACCAATGGTTGCTTGAGTCTGATTGGCTTAGGGTTAGGGTTAGTTGTGTTTGTCTCGTACACAGGGTGTCAAATAGAACTAACCCTAACCCTAAGCCAATCAGACCCACTCAATCAATCATTGGTTAGCATTAAGCCCTTTGTCTCGTAAACAGTGTGTGACAACCATTTTCTCGAAAAAATTGAAGCTCTACTGGAGGCAGTAGACCTTACAATCTGGTCGCAGGAATCTTGGAGGGGAAGTTTTAATCGCTCTGATTGGCCGAGGACTGATTTACATCAGATTCTCGGATTGTTTTTTGTTGAGGTGATCGCGGCGCAGCCGCGTTCCAGTTTGAGTTTTGGCCCGTTTTGGGTGCGGGTTAGGGTTAGTGTTACGGATTAGGTTTGCGGGTTGGGTAGGGTCTACGCCCCTACCTTGATCCCACCAGCAGGAGCTGCTTCCTATCCCGTCTGGTCCCGGTTGTGGTGAACAGCCTATCCCTCTAAAGATCCCTGCGACCACGTTGTAAGGCGAGCCCACTGGAGGTCATTGCATAAGTACCATAGCCCAGCCAACACCTCCAGTAGTTTACCACTTGGCCCATAGGTTCGAAAAATTTGTTGACGCGCACACAAACTCTCCATTAGTCATCATATTGCCCAGCATATTGTAGGGCAATGTTAACCACTTGGCCTAAAGGTTCGAAAAATGGTTGAAAGTGCACACATATTCTTCATTGCTGCACATAACCCAGCCAGCATGTTCAGTGTTTACCCACTGGCCCAAAGGTTCGAAAAATGGTTGATAATGCACACAGACGTTATTACATAACCCAGCCAGCATGTTTAGTTTATATGATTACCACTTGGCCCAACGGTTCGAAAGAATGGTTGATTTCACACAAACTCTTCCTTGTAAACTATTTAACCCAGACATCACTTCCAGTACTGTCGGGCAGTGTTTACCACTTGGCCCAAAGGTTCGAAAAATGGTTGATAGTGCACACTTCAATTACTGGACAAAACCCAGCCAGCACGTTTGATTAACCACTTGGCCCAAGGAGCCAGCATTTTTTTATGTTTTACCACTTCGCCCAATGGTCCGGAACAATGGTTGAGAGTGCACACGGACTCTCCATTACGTAACCCAGCCAGCATGTTAATGTTGTATGTTTACCACTTGGCCCATAGGTTCGAAATAACGGTTGGGAGTTTATGCACAGACTCTATTAAAACTTAACACCCAGCCAGCATGTTTCGTGCTTAACCAATATTGATACTATCTGTAGCTGCGTGATTGCGAACATTATTTGCCGCCGGATCGCCCGCGCTGGCGACGGTTCCAGCACGCACGGCTATAAACTATTATAGTGTAAAGACAATGACTATGATATACTGGTACCTGGTATACATTTACTATGTATAGCCTGTAGGGACAGTACTATTGTTCTCTTCTTCTTCTTCTCCTTCTTCTTATTTCTTATTACTATTATTATTATTATTATTGTTATTATTATGATTGCCATCCAAAAATGTGCAGCGTGTGTCAATCGCAAGAAACGACGAAGAAACAGTAGTTGATCAATTGTTGTATTCGGGGAAGGACAAACGGGGGCTGGTTGACACTTCCCCCCCCCCCCAGAATTGGGGGACGACAAACCTGACGTTTGGTTGCTGCCAACTTGTTTTGTGTGTGTGATCTGTGTTGAATAGGTGGGCTCCGTGTCGATCAAGAACACGAAGAACATCCTCATCAAGAACATCGGTGATGCGTCGCTCGGCGCCATCTGCTGGTGGCTTCTCGGATTCGGTGTAGCCTTCGGGGAGACGTCCGGTAAGTTTTTGCCCACAGGGCAGACGTGAAGAAACGTTCGAAGTGAGATTCGAACCCACGTCCTCGACGACGCCAAATGTGACGGTATTACTTACCAGGTATATACTGAGCTATACGTGGGGGTAAAGGATCGATCGATTCTTCCCAGCTCAGGGTAATCCTTATAACACAACAGAGA
>JAYJME010003489.1:0-12033 GCA_036873775.1 Costaria costata | reverse complement strand
TTTTTCCACTCACGGACAATTTCATGATCTTGGATTCGCTTCGTTGAGCGGGCGGCGTCAGCCGCAAAACCCTTGTACCTTGTAGTAGTTAAGAATCTCCTATTTTGGCCTCAAGGCTCGCGGCTTATAATTTTTTAGGGATCTCAACGTTGAGCGTAGGCTCTTCAAGGCTATTATATAGGATTTAGACTCGCGTTCCTCGCTGAGCACAAATAATGTTTACTACGAGCTTTTTGGCTGTAAATTCTTAGTTTTTGAAAAAAATCAGCATGAAATTCTTAACCCCGAAAGTATTAACACATGCATACCACGTGTCACATGTCGCGTACGAGTACTAATACTACTACTACTGTACACTACTCGTAGCGAATATATGTACCTAACAGGTGTACGTATAAGTTCGACATTTCCATAGATAGATCCATCGCTAGACGTGTGTGCACTCTCCCCGTTGTTGTCGAGAAAATCGTCTCGGAAGTTGGTCAGAGGGTGCGTGTCATGCCAGATGATGCGTGTTTGTATCATACGGTAAGATGTGCTGGCAAATAAAGGCAAAAAAGAAAAATCAGAGAAAATACAGGCCAAAAAACAAATGTCCCGAACCGGGATGATGGTCGACCTTTCAAGCCATGGACAAGAAGCGTGACATTTTCACTTTTTTTCTCGAAATTAGTCCAGAAGAAACGCATGCGTCAGCTGCGAGTCCGGTCAAACTGGTGGATACCCGGCGTCGCAAGCTGCGGGAGACGTCGTTGGTGTCTTCTACGTGTCTTTGCGATCTCCAGTAGGTTGGTGACGCCCCTTGTTCGCACAGTAAAAAGTGGGGTGTCGTCGCGTCGTCACGCCTTTCGGGACATTTGTACCCAAAACGCCTTTAATGTTTCATGCAAACCCGGCATCGAGATTGCGAGATCGATCATCGAACTCTCGTAATTTGCAGCAGCATTGAGAGGGGTCTACCGCGCGGCTGAGCTGCTGAGCCTGCAAGCACTGCCACACGAAAATCCCATGGAAGCGAACGCAGGCGCGCTGCGAAGATCTGCGCGGCCAACTGCCTCTCAAGCCCAGAAACGACATTGTGCGCAAACCGAGTCTTCGGCTACTGGGTTCGTGTTGAACGCCTCGGCTGGAAGCGGGAAACGCGGAGGGACAGCTGAGGAGACAGGGTCGTCGCCACCCTGTCCCAGCTCGCGACCACTCGACAGCCTTGCCGCGATGGCGAAGAGCCATGAAGCCCTGAGCAACAACGAGCCTCAGATGCTGCTTATGTTCGACAACCTGACGCCTGCCCCATCTGACGAAGGAGAAAAAGTGATTGACGTGAGCAATCCCACTCCAGCAGCGGCAACCGCATTCGCGAGCAGCTCGCAAGATCCCGGCGCCAAAGCCGGTACAGGCAGGCCTCGAGGGAACCTCTCTGGCAAGGAAAGTGGGAACAACGACACCCCGTGCGAGATGAGCGACGACACCGGAGGAGAAGGGGTGGATGAAAGTGGCGCCAGAAAAAAGGGGAAAGGGAAGGTCGGCGGGGCAGGGGCAGCCGAGCCCGGGGGGGACAGTAGCAGCAGCAGCAGCAGCAGTAGCAGCACATTCTCGGCACGCGGTGGTCGGAAGGATAACCGCCCACGGAGTGCTCTCGGCGACGAGGACATCGACATAGGCGAGGAAGGAGGAGGAGGAGGAGGAGGAGGAGGCGAGGGCGATGCCCGACAGAACGGTGTATCCACCCGGGCTCGACGGAATGATGACGAGTCTATGGATAACCCCCTCGAGGTCAGTGATAACAAAACAGGCGGCGAAAACGGAACTCACGAACACTCAACCGCACAGGAACAGGAGACAACTCCGGAGAAAAAGGGAAATAAGTCAGGAGGGCAGGAACAGCTCCCGGCAGAGGAGGACGACGATGCTCCGACCCCGGTGTCGGAGAACGGCTCTGGCTCCACCAGGAAGAGAAAGAGGCCGGAGGCTCTGCCTGTGCCGGAACAGAAGGCTCCCAGAGGGAACCAGTACAACCTCTGGTCGGGCGCCATTCTGAGGAAGGTGCGTGTGTGTACGGACAGTGTGTGTACAACAGTATTAATTAGGGCTGTGACTTGGCTGGACTTCCTGTCTAGTTATTAGCTGGCTGGTGAAGCCAACCAACTAACTGGCTTTAGTTGACTACCATAGTAGTTGGCTGGCGCTGTTTTTCTTCATTTTGCGCATAAACTATGTTATAAAATAAATGCCAACGGGCTTCGGCACTGCCGTCGGCACCGGCACCGTCGATGACAATCGTTTTTGGTGCGCCGTGAGTTGCAGTAGACCTCTCAGCTCTCTGCCCCTCTCTGGGCGAGTGTTGGTCTCACAGGGAAATGCGCACCTCGTATATAGCAAAGAAGCCTTCTATAAACAAGGAAACCCAAATAGCCGGACAGCTGGCACCGCTGCAACTAGCTATAATACCTAGCCAACTAATACCTACCAGTAGCTGGCGACTTTTATTCATCCAGCTCTATTATGAACAGTATCACACCAGGCTCGTATAAAAATATCACAAAAAACAATCACTACGTACCGGCGATTGAGTTGATTTATATACGCATGCGAATTATTGTTATCACATGTGACAGTCTAATCACCTAGAGCTGTGAGTTGGCTGGACTTTCCGGCTACCAGGTACCAGGTAGATAATAGCCAGCCAACTAACTGACTTTAGTTGACTGGACGGCTGACGCTACTTGGCTTCATGACACATTAAAAAAATACGATGAAGTATTCCGGGCGACAACGGCCTTCGGCGCTGCCATCGGCACCGGCACCGTCGATGGATGGATTTTGATGCGCCATGAGTTACAGCAGACCTCTGAGCTCTCTCTTCCTCTGAGCGGATGGTCCCACGGGAAAATGCGCACGCCGTAGTAAAGAGGCCTTCCATAAACAAGGAAACCCAAATAGTCGGATAGTTGGCACCACTGCAACCAACTATATTACGTAGCCAACTATAATAGTACCTGGCTGGAGATTTTTATCCATCCAACTCACAGCTCTAACAATAAGTGTTTTAGTGTGCGGATAAAATGATATGGTTTGTATGTAGTATGCCTATACTAAACTGCCATATTACCATGGTATACGACAAACAAACACCAGGTATTCACATGATGATGACTAATTAATCACGAAAAAAACAAAACAAAATCAAGAATCAAATCAACCTCGCTTTTCGTTTCGGTTTCGGTTTCGATTACCGGCACTGAACGTGTGCCAACATCCGCGCATCAAGCAAGGGGAGTGTTTTGGCGAGTGTACGAATGAAATGGTATGGGTTGTAGTACCGGTATCACGCGCAAGACAACGCCCCTTCCCTGTCACGAATTCCAAGCTGATTTTTTCTCGGCGACGAGGAGGGTGTAACTGCCGAGCGATGCGTCTGTGGACAGATGTCTATGGATAGATCTCGGTGAAAATATCTTCTGCAGCAGTGTAAAGGGGGAACATGGGATGGATGAAATGAAATGGTTATTGACTTGGGCTATATGAGTTTGAATTAATTATTTAACATTTTGGGGGGGGAACGATTATGTTTTCCAAAGCCGCCGTTTTCGTTGTGCGTTGCCCCCCGCCTATTTCGGAGAAAAAGGGCTCCTAAATTCGTTCAGGGATGTGTGTTATTTTGCGTGTTACCACGTACCAGGTATAAGGTATGCTCATACCAAAATGCCGTATACAAAAATAATCACAAGGTAATGATTAACCAATCACGAAAAAAATCATAATAGCAAGAACTTGAAAATCGACGCCGCTTTCTCGCTTTCGTGTTGATTGTCAACACTACGTACTGTAAAGGTGTGCCAACATCGGCGCATCAAGGGGCAGCAGAGGGTCCGCGACAAGGATGCGCTGGCCCTTCGGCTGGAGGAAGACGACTTTCGAAAGGGAAGGCCTTCCCCGTACATCGGAGATTTCCGCTATACGGCCAGAGGTGTGTGTGTATGTGTTCTTCGCATTAAACCGTTATTTCTTATTTCTTATTTCTTATTTCCAAGGGTGTGCTCGGTAGGGTATACCGGCACCCGGGGTATTTTTGGTGGGCGTACCGAACTTACCGAACTGTCGGGTACCGGCATTGAGGTATTTACCGAAGTATCGGGTATTGGTATCGAGTTCGTACCGATCCATACCGGGGTGTTCGGTAGGGTACTGAGACCGTACCGAACCACTTGAGTACGGTAAATACCCCCGGTATACCCTTGCCGAATTGTCGGGTACCGGTATTAAGGTCGTCCTTACAGAAATATCGGGTATTGGTGTATTATTGTGGCCTTATCGAAATTGCCGAAGTGTCGGGTGCCGGTATCGAGTTCGTACCGAACCTTACCGGATAACAGATGATTCGGTAGGGTATTGAGGCCGTACCGAACCTTACCGAGTACTTCGGTAGGGTATCTACTGAGCAAATACCACGGGCAAACTTTGGTACGTGCCCTGCCAAGCACACCCTTGTTGATCGTGCGCACTGCTGTACGTACGGTTGCCGCAGAACAATATGCAGTCATAACCATAGCATCAGCCGTCGACGTAAAATCAACTAACCACTGGAGTTTTTGAAGCCTATAACCCGCAAGTAAAAACGCCACCATATCCCTACATAGTAACCAATTCCCCGGTGCTTCGTGCATCGTAAGTTCTGTACGAGTAGGCAGGACCCAATCATAATTGCGCCCACCCAAGCTTCCGCCTTCTGGTGGGACCTGTATTCTCGTTGCCGGCGAGCGGCTGCTGTACGTACTGCTGTACTGCCTGGTATGGTGTGAATGAATATCCTGTATACGTACTGCTGCTGAACAGTAGCAGCAGACCTTTGATATCGTTTCGATATGTTTAATGTATCGTAAATACTGGTAGTTTTGGATATGGTGCGAGAATTGAATTCAATTCGATAAATAGCTATTAAAACCTACCTACCAGGTATACCTATACCTACCCATTTCTGTGCCTACTCTCACAGTTCGTAAAATAGTACTGGCAGGTAATAATGGTGGGAAAGAACATTTCCCAAATAACCATTTCCGTTTCTCATATTAGCAGATAATTATTACTGGCAGATAATAGTGGTGGGAACTAAGAACAATTCCCAAATAACCATTTCCGTATTTATTCCCATGTTAGCAGGGTTTTCCACGGTGTGTTTTTTTCTTACGGTACGATGCGATGCGGTTTTACCGAATCCCACCGCACCGTATGATTCGACAGATCCGTACCGTGCCGCATGGTGTCCTAATCAAAACCCAAAAGACACACCGCGCCGCGCCGCGCCACACCACACCACACGATCATAAATATTCAAAATCCGCATCAAACCGCACCGTTCAACTCCAAGAAGAGAAATTCCGTGAAAGGCCTTAAGTGCCTTTAGCAGAGGATTTTTTTTCCCCTCGAGGTGCGATGCGAGCGGTACTGTTTTCACCGTTATTTGCCGAACTGCATCACACCGCACGAACTTGAATCGCACCGCGCTGCATGGAAGTAAAAAACAAAATCCGCACGGCACCGTATGTCGATTTTGCAAATAGAAAAATCGCACGACCGTTCGACTACACCGTGAAAACCCTGGCATATAAGAGTGGTCGGAGACTGACGTCCCCACCGCTCCCTGTGCCGGTATGAGGAAGGGGGCAGATAGTAAATGGGATGGGGAAAAAAAGAAGAAAAAAATGCAGATGTTTGTTTACGACATGGCCCAGCTTCGACAAAATGGTTGATAGTCGACGCCACAGTAACATTCCTCATTTCATCTTTATTCCGAGAAATCCCCCAGGCGATGGGGATCAGGGTTGAGGGCTAGGGTCTAAGTCAAGTATGTTTCCATATTTCCAGTCATTTTGTTGAAGCTGGGCCAAGTCGTACAAATACACCCCTCCCCTTTTCCTGCACACTGCACACTGCACGCTCGGCGTCGTATGCTAGGGTTAGGGTTGGGGCTTAACGTCAAGTGTATTTCCACATTTTCCACCATTTTGTCGAAGCTAGGCCAAATTTTAAACACCACCCCTTCCCTTTTCCTACACACTGCACACGGCACACTCGGCGTTACATGTTAGGGTTAGGATTGGGGCTTAACCCCTTTAGAGCCGGAAACGGTTTTTGGGGACAAAAATACTTGGAAATAGTGGGGATACATTTTGGGGTAGTGAAAGGGTTAACGTCACGTGTATTTCCATATCTCCAACCATTTTTGTCGAAGCTTGACCAAAATCGTGAACACCACCCCTCCTGTTTATCGGCACACTGCACACACAGGGGTTATATATAGGGGTTAGGTTGTTAAGGTAAATTAAAATTCCAACCATTTTTGTCGAAGCCGGGCCAAAGTCACAAACGCCACCCCTCACCTTTGCCTGCGCACTTCACACTGCACAAACGAGGTAGTAGGGCTTTAGGGTTAGCGTTAACGTTAGGGTTCATAGTCGAAGTATACTTCATATTTCCATTTTTCCAACCTTAGTCGAAGCTCGGCCAAGTCGTAAACGCCACCCCGTCCCCCTGGCCTGCACACTGCGCACTGCACACGCGGGCTATCGGTTATTGGGTTTAGGGTCAGGGTTCGGGTGTACGGTCAAGTGTGTTTCCATACCTCCACACGTCGGGCAGGTCATGAGCTAGCTCATGATCTGTGAGCTAGCTCATGATCTGTGCCCCATAGCTCAAAGCAGTCAAACGTACGTAAAGAGCTATCTAGTAGTACATAGCTCACACCCGCCAGACACGTGATAGCTCATGTGAAAGCTCACCGACGGGAAAAAAAGAACTAAAGAGCTGTTTCTGCATATCAAACTCGGCAAACGTGTTTCAAGAGCTATGCCATAGTAGCTCACAACCGGCAAGCATGTGATCGCTCATGTAGCTCCCAAAAAATATGGATTGATGTACAGTACCCGAAATGAGCTAGCTCTGAGCTAGGGTGAGCTGGTCTGTCCGATGCGTGCATATTTCCAACCACGTTGTCGAAGCTGGGCCAAGTTGTGAACACCACCCCTCCCCTTTGCCTGCACACTGAATACTGCACGCACGGGATTAGGCTTTTTTAGGGTTAGTGTTAAGGTTTAAGGTCAAGTAAACTCCTACCATTTTTTCGAAGCTGAGCAAAGTCGTAGACACCACCCCTCCCCTTGGCTTGGCCAGCACACCGCACGCTGTGTCGATATAGTGTGGATCTGTACGGTGCATATATATACGTTACACAACACATGCGGTGAAACCTGATCAAAATGCGGTGCAACCTTAACCAATGAGGTTCAACACACGTAGATAATCTGATCGAACCGTAATATCTGACACACTGCATGCACAACTGCAAACACCCACGCACAGGAGACAAACCGGGCGACGACTGGGGTGACGGCATCCCCAACGGGGTCTTGCAAATGCTGGAGACGCTGATGGCCGACGGGGTGGTGAAAAGAAAAGAAGAGCGCATCACCTACGAGGGCAAGAGGTACCGGGTAGGGCCCGTCCTTAATGCTCTAGAAAGGCGCCGTAGCGTCGAGAGGCTTGCCAGGGCGAGGGCCAAGGCCAGCTGGGGCCCCGCGGCTGCTAACGCCCGCACGACGAAACACTGCTTCCCGCGCCTCGTGAACATCATGGTGCTGGACGAGTTCAGGCTGCGGATGGTGGAGTCTGAGGCGCAGGCGTCGAGGGCGGGGTTGGATAACAGCGCCGTCGGCGCGAATCGAAGGGTCTGGCTGGACTTGGCGAAGGCTTTCGTCGATCCCAAGACAGAGGTGGGTTTTATCGTTGTACGGCGTCGGTCGTTCGGTCGGTTGGGCAGAGCGAGAAGGTGCTATGTTGGTATCGTACCTGCCCATTTATTTTTGGTCTGTGTGGGTATGGGGGGGGTGAGGGGTACTCATATCATGCACGGCCGTAGTCGTATGACCATAGACCCTCGCATCCCTACTATGCCGAAACGGAGCACGTCGGGTTTTCACCGACCAGCCAGACATTGCTAGCACCAATCGCGAATCGCCGTGAGGTGTTGGGCGAGTCGCATGAAGGGTGAATTGCATCCTACAAAATCCGCTCGTAAGACGGACTTCGGCATCTTGTGCTTACTTTCTTGCTTATGGATGACAGCGACCAATGAGTTGCTTTACTTTCTGGTGTGGCCACTCCAGTAACTGCCGGGCTGCTGGGGTAGGGTAGGTATAAGGGGTGTGTGTGTCCAACGTGCAAGGCAACCACAAGTACGACCACGCGCGAAGCACCCATGATACTTGTACTACCTGTTGCAGGTTCTTCCAAATCAATAAGACACCACGGGTAGAATTTGTTTTTAGGTCGATCGCAACTCTTGCTTTTTTTTTTTCCAGGTCGCTTTCTTCGGGTCCCAACCAAAAGCATGGAGCATGGACAGAAAAATCGATATTATATACAGGAGCCGTAGAAAGAAAAAAAAAGGTGCTGCCGACATCGCCACTTGCCCAGCTCCTTTCGTACCCCTCTAGGACTGCACTTTTTTTTCCGCTTTGGGGCCAATTTACATGGAATCAGAATTAGATATGTGTGTTCTGTGCAGTTCAATACTAAAAGGGTTCAGGGGGAGCACAGGTAATCAGAGCCAAATGTAGTTATTAATTAGTAAAAATAGGGGGATACAATACATATATTTTTGGGCCAGCCGACGTTTTTTTTTTTTGTAAATAATTTATTTTTGGGCTAGCCGACGTTTTTTTTTTTTAAAGTAATATATTTTTGGGCCCATCGTATTATAGGTTTTGATGAATATGGTCCCTCGTCATAGCAACAAAAACTGGCTGGGAAGAGAAAATTGAAGGACTCGCGCAAGGAAAAAAAAAAGGGGCCGGAGGGCAACTAAACAAAACGGTACCTGGTATATACGTACGTACCAGGTACGTATTATACCAGATACCGGGTACCAGTATTATTTAGACCTCAAAGGAAATAGCGGCGGTTTTGGACTGGTCAGAGTTGGCGATACAGGGGACAGGGGACAGAGGGCGTGAAACAACCGCGTGACACAAATGCTCCGAGCAAACAATGTAGCTGCACCTGCATAACGTACATATTATGTAATAGTCCGGCCTGTTTTCATCATATTTTTTTTCATCAAAAACGAAAAACAACGTCGACTGGGTGGGCGGGCGGGCCGGGCGGGCCGGCGGGCCAGGCTGGTGGGCGGAAGCATAGGCACATCTTTACATGAAAACAAAATAGAGTTACAAGGCTGTCGCTAGGAGGATAAATACAACCGTCGTCAACTTGTGTGCGTTGCTCGACAAATTTGGGGAATCCTATACTTGTACACTATGAGTCTCGGTCGGCGGAGGGGGGGTGGGTGAGTGGGGGAGGGCGCACTCCTATCATGCATGGCCGCGGTCGAAGACCACAAACCCTTACGTCCCTACAATGCCAAGAGACGGGGGGGGGGGGGGTACTCATTTCGTGCATGGCCGTATGCCTAAGACCATATACCTTGGTCAGCGGGGGTAGAATCGGTTTCTGGTAACTCGAAAGGGGTAGCCATTTTTCGGCGTCGTCAATATGATAAAAAAAATAGCACCAGGTACCAGGTATAACTCGCATTCGCTCGCAATAAATAATTAGTAGCATAATAATCAGTGAATCCGCTCACCGCCCTGTCCCAGCCGGTGGTTATCCCCTGAAGATCGCTCGCCACGTCCACCGCCGTATCGTACCACTGCTGCTGGTGTTGCTGTTGACCACAAAGAGCACAAACCGTGAGCAACGAGTGTTGCACGTACGCATGAGAGACGACAAGAAACAGCAGATAGTGGCGGAAGACGGACGACGTGAAAAACGATGAAAAATACGAGCATCATGAGGTCATACATCCAGTGGCACGCGCGATTGAAGCAAAGAGTAGGTATCACACACGTTGAAAACAGGAGTTTCGTCGACATTCTCGATCTCACAGCAGAGCTGAGATATGTCTTCTAATTTCTGTTTTTTTTTTTTTGATGACAACACCCACAAGGTGTGCGCGCCCAGGATACACAGCACAGGAACGGACTTTGTATCGGTATTGCCATTTAAAAAAAAAAAAAAAAAAAAAAAAAGCCAGCCCGTGAGTTCTCCCAATAATTGTTGTTGTTGGGTCGATATATGCTCAGCATTGCAAGGCGCGTGATACTTTTTGCGGGCGAGCGACGGAAAAAACCTCGGCGGCTGTCGTTATTCTTTTGTTTCTTTCATGATAATACCGGGGCTCTGGAGCCTGGAACAGCGGTAATGACGCAAACTGCTGATATCTGATACCCATCTGGACGGAAAAGTAAGGACCATTTGGTATTTTAATTAAAGCCTGAACGCTCCTTATATTCCCGCCCAGAGCGATATACTGCTGTTGTACCTGATACTGCTTTTCTTAAGTACCTGGTACGGGAGTACTTGGTGCCACTTGTGTATTGTATTGATGTGCAAAAAATGTCATGGTGTAAATTTTGAAGTAATGCCAGACAAATAACGCAATCATGTTGTTAATAATGGTAAACGTATGTGTGATAATGTTCTGCGACAGGCCTGGGAAGAAGAAGCGGAACGAAAAAAGAAAAGGGCTTGCGGAGTGGGGAGGGATGTGGGTAGGGGGGGGTGAGGGGTTAGGAGCAACGCAGGAACACGGACAGACAAACCGACTTCATCACACCTGGACAATTAGAGCAGTTAGTTGACTTTACGTCGACGGCTGACATTGTGCTACTTCCATAACAATACGTAGCTCCATCACTGGTCGAAGCAAATTTA
The DNA here is from genome assembly GCA_036873775.1 of Costaria costata. Lineage (NCBI taxonomy): Eukaryota > Phaeophyceae > Laminariales > Agaraceae > Costaria > Costaria costata. The sequence continues at coordinate 1,266 of JAYJME010003489.1, read as the reverse complement.
TTGCGGGCGCTCCGGAAACAAAAACCCTGAGTTCGTTGACTTTACTTCAAGGGCTGATGTTATGCTTCTTTCAGAATATAAGTGGTACTGTTGGCTGTGGGCTGTGGTGTGTCATATCATACCGCGCTGCCTTTCTGCAGCTTTTTATTCCCTTGAGCCATTATACTGCTGCGAGTACTATTACGGGCGACCATAGTAAATAGGACCAAATTGTATGAGCAAAAATAGGGAAATATATAGTTTTTGGTGTCTACAGTAGGTTCTATTGTGTCTACAGTAGGTTCTATTGTGTCTACAGTAGGTACTATTAACTATGGACCAACTATTGTTTGCAAAAACAGGGAAATATATAGGTTTGAGTGTCTACAGTAGGTCCTATTGTGTTTACAGTAGGTCCTATTAACTATGGTCCCCCGTAATACCAATGTTGGAAGGTTGTGCCCCGACGAGCAGATGCGGACAAGATGCCGGCACATGTCGTAAGGTCGAGAGACGTGGAAAATGGGGGCTGGGTGCGAGACTACGGTAGTACAGCCCTGACGGTCGTATACATACCGATGTTGAGCGTTGCGCCTCTTGGCACGAAGCGATGGTTCTCAAATGGTTGGGGCTGTCAGTTGGCTGGACTTGGCGGCTACTTATTTACGGCGGTACATACCAGGTAGTTAATAGGACCTACGATAGTCACAACAACTTATATGTTCTCCTATTTTTCCTAAACACATTTGGTCCTGAGTACTATGTACCCCCGTCATAGTATTAATAGTTGGGCAGCGAAGTAGTCCAACCAACTGTCTTTAGTATTTCTTGATTTGGACACATTACGAGCAAAAAACGCACCAGTCAGATACGAAAACGCAGAACTCCGCAAAATACCGCAAGCAACTAACTTATAGTACCTAGCCAACTACCAACTACTAAATAGTTCGCTGACTACTTGTTTAGTCAGACAACTCACAGCTCTACAAATGATGGTGCTGTGCGGCCGACGAAGTCACCTTTTTTGTAGTTAGGGTAAATCCTAACGAAGAATTGTTTTTAGGTTCTTCCTTAAATTTATGGTTTTCCTGATTTTTTTTCTGGAAAACCATAAAAAAAACTTCAACCCTGGAAAAACTCGCCTCGAAGTGTTTTAGGTATTCCCAGTTTTTTTTGTGGTTTTTAGGTACAAGGTGAGGAGCATCGGGCAGCCGCACCGCTCGAGCTCTGCCACCGCTCCCGGGCGCACAAGGCTGACCAGGGTCGTTGCCAAGGTCATTTGCAAGT
>JAYJME010003488.1:0-12033 GCA_036873775.1 Costaria costata | reverse complement strand
GATAAAAACTGAAAGCACGTACCGTAGTGGGGAGGGGGAAGAAGAGCCTGCTTAGTGACCCCGGATCTGAGTTACTGATATTAATAGGGAGGGAGCTGGAGTTGAATAGAAGAGCGAAGATAATAAATGGGAAAGACAAAAAAAAAAAAAAAAATAGTTCAGTTCGCACGTTGATCTAATTTCAGTTGTTGTGCGCCCTCTTCGTCTCTTTTTGCGTTTCAGATGGGAAAGCGTCATGCTTTCCCGGACAATTTCGATTTTTTATTGTTTTTCGGATTTTCCTTGGGCTTCAGCACCTTTGTGTGGCCGCCAGGCTAGGTCTGCCAGTTGGCTGAATAATAGTTGCCAGCTAGTTGTTAGTTGGCTAGTTTCTTAAGTTTGTTTCGACGGCGCCAACTATCCAACTATTTATTTATTTTTTTGCCTTGGTTGTAAGAAGGCTTGTTTGGTACGGGGTGCGTATTTCTCGGCTTCCCCAAGAAGTACCACCACGCACAGAGAGAGGTCTTCCACAACTCATGGTGCATCAACCCATCGCCATCGACGGTGCCGGTGCCGGTCGCAAGGAAGAGGGTGCCGGCACCGCTGAGCGTGGCGATGGACCATGGCGGGCGGTGTTGGAGCGTCCGATGAAGAAGTGGTTGTACTGAGCGCTCGTCCGAAAGCGAGTGCACGCGACAAGGCAGCGGTTCGCTGCTATCACCGCGTACGAAAGGGGCGCCGGCAATCTGCTATTAATAATACAATTAATTATTATTAAATTATTTCTCTCTCATGAGTGTGTCAAATGGATGATGAGCACTTCTGGCTTGAGTGCTTGAGAGCTGCTCGCCCTGACTGAGCTGTCTGTCGATCCCAGTCTAGTTTGTTTGGTCCATCCCTAGTCTATTTTGTGTCCTATCTTTAGTTCGTTCTGGTGATGTGCTACTGCCTGCCACACGAGTACGTACCATATATTTATGGTGCATCTCTTTAGAGTCCGACCAACTAAGACGAAGTTTAGAAATACACCCGTTTCGTGATCAAAACGAGATAAAAACCTTAGCCTATTTATGATTTGTCATGCTTTCTGTATGTGTAAAATGAAGCCACCAAGCGTAATGTTTGCCTCTGGCTCCTCCGTTGGGGCGCCTCCAGCGGGCACCCCTCGGCCGTGGGAGGGCTTGTTTTGCTCGCTTAGCTCGCCTGACTTTAGTCGACTAGTTAGCCATCACCACCGCCACCTCCACCGCCCTCCATCCGAACCGCCTCCGCCCAGCCATGAGTACAGCCCGTCGGGAAAAACAAACACCGTTGTGATTTTACCGCCCCCGTCCCGTTGGGAATTTGACACCACCTGTCGTCCCGTCCCGCCAGCAATTATGTTCATAATTTTAGCCGTCCCGTCGTCAATGTTTTTCCCGCCAAACAAGATAAATCAATACCATCCCGTCCAGTCTCGACTTCCACACACCACGAATAGCCTTGGAAGGTCAGATCTTGATGACAACGCCGAGCACGGCCGTAGTAGGCGAACCTACCTGGGAGTCTAATCTCTACTTGACGTATAGCGTCCTACGCGGCCACAGCAGAACGCTGTTACGAACCAGGAGCTCCGGAATGATCAACCAACAATTGTTGCTGCTGAGCAACTTCGTTTCGTGATGCACACACAGAGCAATCAATGCCTTCGCTCCCTTGCAGATCCGAGGGCCCCAACACCTCCTAGAGACCATAACGAGCACGCTATCCGTTGGTCGGGAGATGGTATGAGGCCTAACAATGGTGGTTGCTATGCCTTGTTCGGTAAGGAGTCGTGATATGTCGTTATTATACCAGATATAGTATTACTGCGGTAAAAACCAACCTAGGCGGAAAGGAAGAAACAATCCTGGCAGCCAGGAGAGCCGCAGCTCGGAAGACGAAACAAACCTGGTGGTGGGAAGAGCGAGCGATGCTTCAGAAGGGTGTAGTATGAGTTTATGAGATCCGTAGGGGCGAATGCGGAGTAACCGTTATGGGTGTTCGAATTCCTAGTAGAGGGGGGGGGGGGGGGGTGCGATCGGCAGCCTGGACAAGGGCCAAGGTGTACGGGAGGTGGTCGTGGGGGCGTCTTCGTTTGTGTGTGAGTGGGTGGGTGTGTTCTTCGCATTGAACCGTTCTTCTACTCGTCGACATGCAGCACACCCAGTGTCCGTGCTGATTCTTCATCCTAGCAGATACACTCTCCGTGGTCCCAAGCTACGACACAGATATAATGCATTTCAGCAATACATAAGACAACGCACTATCTGCCATGCCATCGTACGGGATATGACAGGCACAAGATACATACATGCATACGCCCGCAACCGACATGCATCGAAAGAGAGAATTCGAGATAAATCAAACAAAAACTAGTAGAAAAGGGAAGAAAAAACAAAATTAGGAAAAAGATGAAAATGAATCAAAAACAATCAAGAGGACAACGAAGAAACAGTCCAAACGGAAAGGAGAGCCACAACTCGGAACCAATAACATACTATACCACAACAGCAATGCCCCGAGCACGAGCCAAAATGCACACGCTCCGAAGAAGGAAAAAAAACTAGGCTACGTGTAAGGAGAAAGCAAAAAGAAGAAGGAAAGGCTGAAAGTAAGACAGACTTCTTACAGTAATATTGAAAATCACGGACAATCAAAGCGCGAAAAATATCGCTTTCGCGGTAGCCGCAGCAGTTGGCGGTATGACCACAGCAGTAGTTGTTTGTGGTACTCAGTGGTCGATACGTTTGATATGTGTCACTGGGATCTTGGGTCTCGTATTATGTGTCGAGGCATTATTTCGTATGATTGGATCATTCTTGTGTGACGGCTGGCATGCGGGTCAGTCGGATAGAGCGCATGTTACGGGCTGGGTACGGGACTCTGGTACGTGACCCCCGGGACAATAAGATACACAAGGATCGACTCATGTATGTGGTGGAATCCGGGGCATAACGGCACAGGTCACCTCTTTGCTTTGTGTGTATATTGGGCTCGTGACAATACGGTACAGCTCACGTGTGTGTAGTGTGTGTTCCTAGTGGTTTGGGAGTCTAGTCTTTCCATCCATCTTGCGTTCTCCTCCACTACGACATCGTCCCACGCCACGGAGTCACCACGACCCCGTCTGACAGCAGCAGCGTACTCAAACACACCCCCCTACCGTCGCATCTGCAGTAACATCTATATAGCATGTATGTGTCGAAGATCAAGGTGTTTCATCGTGGCAGCGAGCGACGAACAAAAACATCGCATCGCCCACTCCCTCCTCGCCCTTGTTGATTAATTAAAAAAAAAAAAACAGCTGATAATATGTTGTATTTTCTTTCTCGTCAGCGCAGTGCGACTACGTAAACAAATAAATAAAATGATTTGGTGCAGCAGCGCAACAAAAAAAAAGAAAAGAAAAAAAGTGTTGCAGCGAGTGCCCCCCGCCCCCGCCCCGCCCCCGCTGCCGCCCCTGCAGTCGACGAGATAAAACAGCCGCCCACAAAAACCAGGCACTGGTTGATGTATATACATATATATATACAAACGCCGTGGTGCCAGTAAAAAGGAAAGAAAAGAAACGCCGTTTCCCTTGAGCAACTCCCCAGTCTAATTTCCGGCGTCAGAACTGCGCTTTCGGCCAGAAATCGAATCTCGGCCAGCAAGAACATTTCAGCCATATGTCAGATCTCAAGCCAGAAATCAAATCTTAGCCAGAAATCAAATCTCAGCCGGAACTCAAGTCTCAGCCAGAACTCAAATCTCAGCAAGAAATAAAACGAGACAATTTCCATTGACTGTACTGTAGGCACTGCTGTCCTTTCTCCCGTTTGCTTAATCGCCGGAGGACGGCCTTGATATTCTCGCTCATGCCGCCGCCTCCACTCCCACGAGAGCATTGGCTACTGCCACAATCCGTGCTGGCGTTCGCTGCATCACCAGAGAACGACCTCGACACTGTCGCAAGCATATGCCACCGTCCCCCTCCACGACAAAAGTCACTGGCCGCCGCTGCCGCCGCCGCCGCTGCTGCTGCTGCTGCTGCTGCTGCTGCTGCTGCTGCTGCTGCCGCCGCCGCCACCCCACCCCACCCCACCCCCTCCTCGCGTCGCCGATATACATCACCAAAGGGTGGTTCTGGCATGGTATACAACTCGGCACACACGCCACCTTTCTCCTCGAGTTAGTTGCTAATCACGACAGGATCGTCTGGTACTCGCACATGGTCCCGTAGTACCCAAGGAAGCACCCGCACAGCCCGGTCGTGTAGTCGCAGATGCCGCGGCCCGAGCAGTCCCTCCCCTCGCTCGCACCGTCCCCGCCCATCACGTCAGTCCCGGAGGGGCACTCCTGGAGAGAGCAGTCGGGCCCGCGGAACCCCAGGTCACACTTGCACCCCACCTGCTTCTCCGCGTCCCAGGGGGTCAAGTACGAGCTGCCGGCGTCCGAGGCTAGCTGTTTCTCGGTGAAACAGAAGCCGTTCCCGAAGCAGTCGTTGGGGCAGATGGTTCTCTCGCAGGCGACGCCCTCGTAGTTCTCGAAGCAGGCGCAGAGGCCGGTGGTGCGGTCGCAGAGGCCCTTCGCAGAGCATTCTACTTCGGGGTGGGCGTTGTTGGCGGCTACTGCCTCCATCGCCCAGGCTGCGCCCCTGCGGAGGCGGGGTTGGGGGGGGGGCGGTCGGCGGGGGGGCGGGGGGGGCCAGGGACACGGAGAGATTAAGAAACATTAGGAAACAAACTCGAGGATGATACGTACAGCAGTAAGATATGTGACAGTAACTTTGCGCCCCTGTAGAAGGGAGGGAGGAGCAAGAGGAGGAGGAGGAGGAGGAAATCCCAAAACAAAATCGATGATCACGATAGTTCAGAAAATAAATCGGAAGCTATTTTTGTTGAATCGATTATTTCGGCACGAAACATATCCTAAGAAAACCATCATGGCTCTTTCATATTAATGTCATATGATCCCTTAGCATTATATACGACACTCCATCACATTAAGGTGACACTCTCACGGCACATTGTCTGATGGCAAACACAATAAATACGTTTTCCCAAAATATTGGAATGCTAAAGCGTTCGTGATATTTTTCCCTGTTAAAAACCCAAAATCAGGACAGAACGCCTCCGTATTTTGATTAAAAAAATCGAAAATTTACATTTTTTTAAGTTTTGGAAAAACATATGCAATCCGACAAGAACGGCTCTATCTACTCTGGGGGCTCAGAGGGAAAAATTGCACCTCGCACAGTCGCGCACTCTCTCACTCCTCTCCCCTCTTCTTCTTCCCATCGTCTTCCCACCGAGACCGCTTGTAATCAACACAAGCGGGCACCTTCTGGGGCGTCTTGTATTTATATTTCACCAGCTCTGCGGAGCGCAGGTCATCATGCTGTACCGGTTGGGTAGTTACCCACTGCAACTGCTGGCCCTCTGCTGAAAAGTGGTGATATATAGACAGCAGATATATATACCACCGACACACATGCACGCGGATATGGAAACCCTTCTCAAAATATGCACACATCGGATAGATCGTCGATTCCCATTGAATGATTTAGATCTTTCAGCGCAGATCTATCACCTGATCTGTATGATCTAGCTCATGTTGCCGGGTGGGAGCCGTATAATCTGCATGATCTAGGACAGGTTTACCGGGTTGGATATGTACGGTACAGATCCTGCACAACATCTCACACAGCTGCAGGTTAGGATCTAGATGATCTATAGATGATCTAGATCATGATCTGCCCCGAGGTCGTGTGAAAAAATGTCGGAAAACATTACGATTGAAGCGTCGGCCATGCGAGAGGCAAACCGAGCAGCTGGAGTACGGCATCATACATGGAATACTCGAACTTCAGCGCAAGGAAGTTGCACGGGACCCGCGCACTGCAAGATTTGCTACTTGTTCGGCGCTCGCTGACACCACAGAGTCTAGGCGTTTTTTAGCTCGCTTTCGGATGGCCCGATAAGACACAGCCTTAAAATTGAGAGGGCAAAACGCTTGAGTTTTACCGTCTGGTAGACTCGTGTGAGAGCTTCAACAACAACAAAACGAAGATTTTGGCGACTCTAAGCCAGTGTACGTAGTAGATTCACTTGTCGTGTCAACACATTGAACTGTGGTAAGGACCATGACGAAGAGGAGTGATCTTCTGGGGGAGGGGTGAGGTGCGCGTGCGCGTGCGCGTGCGCTGGCGATTCGAGCAATAAGTCCCAAATGCATAAGGGGGCAGTTGGTACTGTGTAGTACCACAGCAATTCTGATTTTGTTTGTCGTTATGTGTGGCCCCCAAAGGGATAAGTAAGTGGTGACTCGTGCTTCTACTCGCACTGATCAGGCTTTTATTTACAGCACTCCCTCGTATTATTGCTTGCTGTGCTGTGAAGCACGTTTTTGGTGCGCCTGAACTACAGCGTTGTGGATGATGAGCCATTGGAGAGTGCAAGAAAAAGGACCTTCCTGCGGCGTGATTTGAAAGGATGGTTTGCAGTTTTCAGGAGCACACACGAGAAACGTTGACATTACTGCGTGTTTGTGTGTGTGTTCTTCACGTTGAACAGTTTTTTCTGCTCATCGATATCCAACACACTCAGTGTCCACCGTGCTGATGTTTTATCCCAGAGAGTTACAAGCTCTGTGGTTATAAAGTACAGTACAGTACGACACAGACATAGTTCATGACTACGGTACAGTACGACACAGACATAGTTCATGACTCGAAGAGAGCAGACAATCCAATCACATGCCAACGTACACAAGCCGGCTAACAAACCAGACATATACACTACTCGCAGCAGGAGAGAAAGATACGTGCGGCACATAGACGACAAGGCAAGTCGAAATAGAGAGCCAGCAGGAGAGGAACAGGCAACAGCCGGTCGCATAGATACAGTACGCGTGAGTACGCACATACAGTTTTTTTACTGCACTGGTAAATGCACACCCGTCCCAGGTACCAGGTAATTGGTATACGAAGTATACACTAACGTGAACGGTGAATGGTGGGAGTGGGAGGGGGGGGGGGGGGGCGGGCGGTTTGGTTTGCGTGTTTGGCTGGAGGATGGCTGATGATAGTGACGCGAGGGCAGATTCATTTTGCTCGAGAAGAGACAAATGAAAAATCAGGCCCCCCATTTTCTGAAGGGCGGAAAATGGGCTTGCTCGTATCAGATCATACAGTAATAGCCACGGCGACAATCAGATCGATCGGGTCATCGCCATACAACACCGTATATGGTTCCACAATGCACGAAGACAGGTGATAATCTCTACGCGCAGTGACAACGAGAAAGGTGAGCACGACGAAAAGCATCCGGGGGCGAACAGCAAGGAACACAAAACACTGCGCATGTTCTCTTCGCAACGCCTCTCTGTCTGCGTTGTGGACGCGCCTCTGCTTCACGACCCGTACACCGTACAGCAGTATGCTAAAAAGAGAAAATGAGCGCTAAATAAGAAAGCCAGAGGCTGAGATTTACATTAAACTAAAAAATCCGGGAGCCGTTAAGCTAAAGTTAGCGAAGACGTAGAACGCACCTATTCTGTGGATAACCCTAGCACACATAACTGCTGTAGTACTCGTAAGTACCAGGTACTCGTACGTATTCCATGGCCTATCGAACGCATATTCTCAAATGCTGCACATTGTCAGATGGCAAGCATAATAAGAAGAAGAAGAAATCCAGTCTGGACCATCTTTCCTGTTTCTTGCTCGATAAGTATATAATATCATACGTACGTATCCTGTACTCTGTAATAATATCATACGTACGTATCCTGTACTCTGTGCCATTTTGGACGTAAATTTAAGGACCGTTTAGATATATCTATCAAAACCAAATGGTGCTTACATTTCGGCCAGAATGGTATATTGTGCGCATGGATTCTGGGCTTGTGGCACAAGTTCACCCAGCCGACGACATATGAATGAAATACCGTTTTTGTCGATTTTTTTCAACAAATTCATGTCTTTCAAATTTCGGCAACCCAACCTCCATCTGCGAAAAAAGTTGATGGTAGGTTCTTCTACGCCAACAGCCAGCCGTTAGCTACACCCGGCATCAGAGGCAGGGCCTTCGTTCGGGAAGATACAGTGCTCAGCTACGAGTGCACCCTAGCGCTGCGAAGCGACCGCCAGACCCGTCGGCGTACATACATACTCGTATGATACGTGCTCCCGGCTCTGATTCTCTGTCCAAAACCACACGACAAAACATCAACTAAAAAACTCACTTTGGGCACGTGCGGAGAGAGCAGTCGGCCCCCTGCCAAGCTACGTCTCCGTTCGGACGCAGGTAGCATGTGCACTGGTCGTTCGCCCCGCACGATCCGTGGCCGCTGCAGGAGTTGGGGCAGTACGCCGAGGCGGTGCTGAGGAGAGCGGCGAGGAGGAAGGTGGACAGCTTCGACATGATGACCATTGTTGTTGGTGTGTTGCCTCGGCCTTCTTTTATACCAGTAGCTCTCTGTACGTCGTCGTCGTAGCAGCTAGCCCTATGCAAAGTCGAAATCCGCAACAAAGAACTTTGCTCGCTGGCACAGGGGGAAGGGTAGCGCGAACGCGAAGTGAGAAAGAGGAGGTGCGTCTGCTCTCTGCTGTGGTGAGTGCCCCACTCAGTCGCAGTCGTCAAGGTCTGAGCTCTGTCTGCCTCAAAGGTACACGCCGCAGCAGGGTAGGATTTCCCGGCGTCATGGATAGCAAACTGAAAGAAATGCGGTTTCCCCTCGAAACCGTTTTTTTCTAGTTGGAGGAATCTGATTGGTTGAATCATCCCGCATGAAGACAACCTGAAAGCACAGATTCTAGAAGACCGGTAGTCATTGACGCGTCAAGTGTTATTTTGGCATTATTTTACCAATTTTAGACTGATATAAACGTCAGTCAAGGAGTCAACCTGCAGTCTCCTAGAATATTTTGACCGTGACGTGAGGTTGCGCCGACTGCGGGCTACAACATCGGATGGAAATATAACTATAGTTTTATATTCATATTTATATACCAACGGTCATTAAATTTATGTCCATGCAGCAACTACTAATAGCTGCTACGTATATAGGGGTGCTGTTGTGCCAAGTGTCTAAACTTGCTGAGAGCTGCAGCAGTGCGTGTGCTTCTTGCTGTGTGCGTCTTGCTGTGTGCTGTGTGCTGTGTGCTCGCACCACTGAAGCTTCGAACGAGAAAGGCTTCAGGAAGGCGCAGCCTTTGAGAGACGACGAGGAAGCGAGTGACAGCAGCAGCTGCAGCAACAGGATCAAACAGCAAGTACTGACCTTCAAGGTGTACTGGTACACAGGAAAAGGTGTTGCCTGCTATCTGCAGTCTGCAGCCATGTCGGCCGTCGCCAACCCCGAGCAAGGCTTGGATGCAGACGAGAGGATCGCCATAGTCGACGAGACCAACAACGAGGTCGTCGGCTCTGCTCGCCGCGCCGAGATGGTGAGAGGATTACGAGAGCGTGTGCGCGAGTATGATACGTATACGTACGTACTGCTGTGTAGGCACAGGGCACATGCACGTATGTTCAATGTTTGGGAGATGCTTCAATGGGATCGCATTTAGTGTACTTCGTATACGCAAGGTGGGAGGCGCGGGCGGGGGGGGGGGGGCAGTGATGAGAGGGGTGGTGACTGACTTGCAGCAGCCTGACAAGTGTCCTTCCCTGTGCTTCGATAGGCGTTGAGCTGCCCATTGCTTTTGCCGCACTGAGAATCAACCAAGTGCGCTTTGGCGTATTATACGCTTTCAACCAGGTCGCTCCCCTGTGACGCTGTGGCCTACCTGGTACACAGCAGGCAGCGGCACGACGGTCTTCGTGTCGAGATGATCAGGAGTCACGCGTCCTCTCTCTGCTGTGTAGACTCTTTAGCTCTTTAGACTGTTCGTACAACAGCGAACAACAGTGTACCTGTGTACCTGGTGCCTGGGACGTATCATATATGTACCTACAACAGCAGTCAACAGCAGTACGTGCACAAGAAGAACAGAAAGTTCAAGCTTGCCATCTGTGTAGCACTGGTGTGATACTCGTAGGGAGCTCACATCGGACAGATCACGATCTAGATCATCTAGATCCTATATCACGATCTAGTTCATGTAGATCTTATATCACGATCTAGATAATCAGATCCTATATCACGATCTAGGTGATCTAGATCCTATATCACGATCTAGATGATCTAGATCCTATTCTTGCCGTTAGGACATGTTGTGCAAGAGCCGTATCATACAGATCCCACCCGGAACACATAAGAGCAAGAGCCGTGCCATACTGTAGTTCCCACCTGGCATACGTTATGTAGATCGTGCAGATCATGTAGATCAGGGATCTATCTGCTCCGAAAGACCTGTATCGCGAAAAGGGCGTCTGGTATCTGACATCTGATCTGTCCAATGTGTGCAAGTTTGGTCGAGAAAAGAAGGCGCTCTCGATCGCTGCGACATTAAACATGTGCACACATTGGAATTATCACGATCTACTGCATGTAGATCATCTAGATCCTATATCTGTCTATCTGTACGGTACAGATCCAACCAAGGAATCATGTGCTAGATCATGCAGATCATACAGCTCCACGCAAAATTCGATGCAAATCGACGAGCAGTGGGAATGCTGAGCCCTCTGCGCGATGAAAACTGAAAGCACGTACCGGAGTGGGGAGGGGGGAGAAGAGCCTGCTTAGTGACCCCGGATCTGAGTTACTGCTATTAATAGGGAGAGAGCTGGAGTTTAATAGAAGAGCGATGATAATAAATGGGAAGGACAATATATATATAATATATATATATATACCGTATAGTAATCAGAGCCCACGCTAGACACAAATATATTTATACATATATATATATATAAATGCCCGTATTTTTATTTGTTACTAATACGTAATCATATTTGGTTCTGGCTATTGGTTTCGCCCGTAATTCGTATGGAGGGGCTCCACAAAGAAGGCTGCTACGGCGGGGGCATTGCTGAAAGCCTTAGTTTGGGTAGTAGGCGATTGGTTGCCCTTTTACCAGCGGCCCAACAGGCTAATACCTCAACAGTTTCATATCACCTAAGAGGCGTTCTGCGGCATTAGGGGTGCACGTGTTTTTGTTATGAGGCTGTTCACTCTATACAGCAGTATACACCCCACCCGGAAACTGGCTCGGATGAAGTATGTACGCTTATTAACAGCCCGATGAACAATCCCTGACAGCAAACGGTAATAACCAAAACACATTGTAGAGGAAAACAAATATGAACACCTGCATGTGTACTGTACTTTCCCATGATTTTGGGTAGGTAGTACCTCAGCCGAGAAGCCCCATCACACCCAGAAAATGGTTTGCCCAAAATGGGCTATATACCCTTACCCCCCTTACCCCTCTCGTAGCACGTGTCCTAAACCTTATCTTTGTCTAAGGATATTCGCGTGAGGACCTCTCTCTGTTTGTTGTACCAGTTGACTTGATACTGGTTTGCGGATATTTGGGGGTTTCATGCATTATGGGGTTTACTGTTATGTGGCAAGGCAATATTATGCCTCGTTGGTGAGTGGTCTGGATGAGCTGCCCTGCGTGAGGCAGTTGGAGATAATACGATACGACTCCGGGTGTGTGATACAACGATACCACCTGTATGCATGTGAAAGGTGCAGCCGGTGGCAATTAGGTGCGGCTAACCTCCTGTGTGGTTTATGTCTGGGTGACAGACTTGGTGCGCTTACTCTTGTGTTCTTCTGTGCTCTGTGTGTGTTTTGGAGGCTGCGACGGCGAGGCGCGGCTCTGGGCATATTACTCGTTCTTCTTCTCACCTACGCCATAGTGGTACGCAGCGCGTGCAACCAGTGCACGCGTTCGACAGCAGTGGATTTAAACAATCAATACCTGGTACATGACAATATTTTCAACACTGCCAGGTACCCAACATCTCGCTCGGTACGTTGATTCGTGCTTACAGCACAGTCCCTTTGACCCGACCCCCCCCCCCCCCCGTCTCGAAAGGGATGCGTGGTTAATGGTCAAATGACTAAGGCAAGCAACAAATGAGTACGCCC
>JAYJME010003487.1:0-12034 GCA_036873775.1 Costaria costata | reverse complement strand
CGACAGCACACGAACCATACTACCGCCGACGCAGGGTTGCGCTAGGCACACCCCACGGACACCACAGACACTATTAATAGTACCCCCAGGCTGGTTGGGGTGGTGTACCCGTTTTTTGCTGGACACACGTCTTCTGGTGAGGCCGGGGATGCCGATGACCTTTTGCCATCGACTGAACTAGCTGTCGGTTTGTCGGTGCTGAACACCGTGCGAGCCCAGCAAGCACACCCTGTCTCTATGGGCACGTGGCGATCCGCTCGGCGTGAGGGTTCGTCTCGACCTTCAACGATTCGGTTGGCCCGCTCATCTTTGTCGTGACGGGAGGTGTACGGCAGCACTGGTGTCTGGCTCAGCTATCGCGGTGTCCTCTGTCGGTGCGGTGTACCAGGTATCAGTTATCGCTCTCCAACATTTTCCATAATACTATGGTCAGGCGTGCCGAGACGCACCGCCGAATCTACACCACAACTCAAATCGTGTTCCTCGATCAAGCGTAAGAAAGGTTGATTCGATTTGTGATTTTGAAATGACCAGGATTCATTCGGTTCAAAATCTGCCATTTCGAAGTCTTACAAATATAGCGTAAGAAACAGCCTTTTATGGTGAAAAACATGAAAACAAGTTTTTTACGCGGGGTATCTTTGTGATACGTGTAACATACCGCTTGTACAGATGTTAATCGCTTGTACAGATGTTACTGAGCAATACTCGTATGATACATGATACCTGGTACATCGTACATATATCATACGTACAATACGCGACATGTGTTGCGAATTTGGTAGTTAAGAATTTCACGCTGACTTTTTCCAAAAAATAAGAATTTACAGCTATTAATATTGCTCAGCGAGGAACGCTACTCTAAATCCTTTATACCAGCCTTTTAGAGCCTACGATCACAATATGCCACGAGCCTTCGGCCAAAATAGGAGTTTCTTAATTGCTGTCGCTTCCTGTACTCGTAATAGCAACAGCTGTCGCGGTAGTTATAGAATCGAACCACGGCTACTGCTGTCGCCCTGGAGGGGCGCCTGCACGCGCAGCTCGCGGACGCTGTTGTGTCCATCGCTGACCCCTGGCTAGCGTCGACGGCGCCCAGTAGGCCGAGTGCGTTCGGCGAGCTTGGCACATTTAGTCTCGGCTCTCGGGTTCTCAAATTATTCGAAGATGGAAGTCAGAGCAACACAGCAATGTAGTACCTGGTATTATATGTGCGAGTACCCCGGCCAGAGCTCTCGTCCGCCGCATCGCTTTCCTCCCCGCGAGGCGATATATTGCAAGGGTTTCTAGCTGAGGGCCGGACGGATGTGTGCTTTGGCACCCGCCGCCGTCTTTGTGTGGCAGACGAGTCGGTGCCTGCTGCTGCTTGTGCTTTGGTTTGTGTTTTGTATATGAAAACCCTATCAAAGTTCAGTTTTCAACCTCAGATTGCAACACCTAGCCTTGAGCAAACAGAACATCGGAATGCTCAAGGTCGGCATGTCAAACAGGAGTTGAAAACTGGACGTGACGAAACAGCTCCATTTTGAGTCCATAAGATTCACTTTGTTTTTCTCTTTTAATTTATTTTGTGAAAATGGGCCATTTTTCAACTTCAGTGTTTGGTTAACTTTTTACCAGTAGCCCAATAGGCACCCCCCAAAATTGTTTTAGGCACCCAAAAAAGAAAAAAGGCACCCGATTTTTTTTTATGCGACTTGAAGTTAAACTAAGGCTAGTTATTTAAGGCGTTTTTTTATGCTACTTTTTTCAAAAATATGCAGATTAAGCACTACTACTAGCCTTTCGAGTTGGGGCCTACTTGCAACATTATCCTATCTCGCCCTCTCATAACACTGGAACCGCACGCCAAAAAATCTGATTTATTATTTACAGCAGGCAGTAGGACAAAGTATAGAAATCGGAGAATTGGTTTGTTACCTAGAATGAACAACAATTTTTTTGCAGACATTATGTAGAAGTTGTGGAATGCGAGTTGATTTCGTTGAGAAAATCCATGTCGAATATATTCCTTCACAGATATTCATACGGAAATATCAAATATTTCGATATTAAAGTCTACCTGGTATACGAAACTCCAAAACATCTGAGCAGCGGATGACGCTGATTTTCGGTGTGAAAATACTTTGAGGCAACGCGAAACGATCGGTATGCTCCCCATCGCCTGAGTCGTTGCCAATCAAGTGATACGAGGTGAATGAATCATATCCGCGATACAAAGTTATTAAGATCCAAGGGGGCTCCGCCGGCGGCCTAGTAAGGGCCGCCGGCGAAGCTAGGGCCCGCAGGCTTATTCCTGTACACACAAATTGACTGCAAACGTCAGTTTCGATACCAAGGGCCCGTGAAATGAGCCGAGCTGAAAGCGCTCAATTTTACGACGTGCACGAAAATTAAGATTACGGTGGTGTGCGTTTCGCGCTCTATGATAGGCGTCCGGTGATGATCCTCATTGTCAATTGGACAACCCATAGCACAGACCGCTGGCGACCCCATTCTTAACAACGGGATACACGATTTTCGCCATGGGTTTGCTGTTGTCCGGTTTATTCCTGAAGTTGACGGGGTTGACATTAACGGCCGTACCGATTGGTGTCCTTCACACCATTGAACGATGGATTTTGCGCCAGATAACAACAGGGATGTATATACGTTACGGCAGACCTGCGGAAATTGTTACGGGAAATTACCTGAAATCAGCTTTTCTTGTTGCGTACGGCTGTTACGGCTATAAATGGGGATAAAATGTAAACACCCCCGGGTTTTCCAATCTAATCATGGGTAAACTCACTACAAATCCCCCCCCCCCCAAAACAAAACACAAATAAATGCCCGCACGTGTGTATAAACTGCTCATGCTCCATGAGCACGATGGTCAAGTGTCAGGCATACAGGCAAAGATGGGGAATGATGGCAGTTTCTCAACTGACCGTACTGCAAGTTGACTGCCCGCTGACCTGGCCGCAGCTGACGGCTGAATCCGGGACACGAACGAAACATCCCCGTTTTTGCAAAAAGCCTTGAAATGAAATTAAAAGCTGCCATTATTTTTTGTGCCGTTCGAGGGGGAAAACAAATCGTACGTACAACAAATAAAAATCGACATTGCGACGAACGGGAAACATGTACGACAGCCACGAATAGCGGACCGGAATTATGTAGTATCGTGTATACATATATATAATACGTGTGTACCAATACTCTTTGACTGGTCGGACGTGTGGTATGACGCAAGAGCGTGAGACATAAGGACACTGTGTCGAGTTTGGCATTAATAAAAAAATATGTACTCGTTCGTACAGCAGTCCAGTGTGTGGTACCGTTCGAGCTGCAAACATCCCACACAACAAAGCACGACCTACTGTTATATGAGGCGGCTGACACTATCCATCTACACACTACAGCGCTCGTAGCAAACTACTGCGAATCAGTGGGATTTCCACAGATATATGGAGGACTTATATTTCGTAGGCGATAGGGGATGCGGCCAGCTCACGGCCAACTGACGGCAAAAGCAGTTGACCGTACCGCCGTCAGCAACTGACGGCACTGACGGGTGACCGTCAGTCCCCATCTTTGGACACAAGGTACCACTCTTACTGAACACATTTTAGCTATGGTGTCATGCCAACGTGTCGCACCAACAAGCGGGTACCAATTGCCGCAATTGGTAAAGCCGACAGCAGACTAGTATCCAAATGCTTAGTTGTAGACGGTCCTAATAACTCAGACCCACGACACAAGCAAAAGCACCATCGAAACAATATGTGCATCATATATATCATATGATACAAGGTTCCCCTTCGGGATGTGGTTGACTTGAAATCCCGGGGGTGTCGCAAGTTGAAAAGGAGGGGCACCATCAGGCGTCCATATGCTAGTATTTACTCGGAGGAGTACCGCTGTATACAACTGCTTGTACTCAGTCGTTTCAGCTTTTGGTACTCCAGGAACTGAGACATTCGAATTGACTGGTACTCGCGAGTCATTGACTGAATACCAATGACCGGTACTGGTGCTCTGGTGGATTTCGCAGATGTTACTGCTGCTGCCGCACTGCGTTGTCGTTGGGACTGGCCTCGATTTGAATGCAATACTCGTAGGCGTGTGATCGGTCGTGCAGGAGGGGGACAGTCCGTTCAGCTCCTGGTACTTTAGGGACTCGCGAGTACTCAGTCATCTCAGCTGTTTGTTGGTACTCCAGGTACTCGCGAGTACTCAGTCATTTAAGCTTTTTGTACTCCAGGGATTGAGTCATTCAAAATGACTGGTACTCGCGGGTAATTACTGGTACTCTGACGACCTTGCAGATGTTGTCATGATTCTATGTATCTTCTGGTGAGCGCTGCACACACATACGAGCACAAAATCATCGTGGCCAGCCGTGGCTGTCCCAAAGGCCAGAGTGTGGAGCCCTAGTGGTGTTGTGTTGCTGCTGTCGCTGTGTGTACCGCTGCTGC
Source organism: Costaria costata (assembly GCA_036873775.1). Taxonomy (NCBI): domain Eukaryota; class Phaeophyceae; order Laminariales; family Agaraceae; genus Costaria; species Costaria costata. The sequence goes on along the minus strand of JAYJME010003487.1, from coordinate 7,574 downwards.
TGTGTGGTTGCTTTTGAAAGCCCGTGGAAGAAGTGTGGGTGTATACCGTCCTGCGCCCTGCGCAACATCGCAATAATAGAAGTGCACCTCTCTCGACCCTCTTGAGATTTTGCATTCGGTCCTGCTACAGCAGTAGGCCGAACTGGAAACATGACACAGCCACGCACACGCAGGTATGAACCGGCCGCAGCCGTCACAAAAGGAAGAGCTTGTGATGTCCGACTGCTGTTGTACCGTGGCTGCCACCAAGTAGAGAGCTTGAGAGCTCGAGGGACGGTGAGACACAGGCAGGCATGATACAGTACTGTTTGTTGTTACAGCAGCAGCAGAGCATATCGACAGATATTGTGAGAGCTATGGAAGTACGGGGAGAGCTTTCATGACAACAGCAGCACGCTGCCAACTACGAGCAGCAGCACGCTGCTGACTTCGGTTAGGTTGGTTGTTGTGGTACTGCTGCTGCAACCTGCAGGCTTCGAGCGGACCCCTCTGATGGTAGCGCTGCTCTCACACACACGCAGAAGTGAGGGCCGTCGAGAAGGTGGAAGCGAGACAATTGTGCTTGGGGTTTCGAACGGCCTGGGTGCCCTTACGTGTTCGGAATCAGTTATGAATAGCTATTTCCCCGCATCTTTGAACGCCCGCAGCATGCGCCGCGGTGCCCGGCCGCGGCCTAGACCTGCGCCGCAGTGTACACGCGGCCCCCTTGCGTGCCCCGCAGCCAAGAGCGCGAGAAACGACCTTCGGCCGCAAGAGAAAAGATTGGCTTTGTCCATAAAATATGCATTTCATACAAAGTAATATACTCGTATATAGATTGGGTTGGCGTCGGTTGGCAACAACGCTGTAAAACACGCTAGTCACTATGTGAGCTAGACAAATCCAGGGTACCGTTTTTATTTTATTTTTTATTTTTTTGGCGATCATCATGATGCTTATCGAGTAAGATCTTATGGTGCAGGGTGGAGAACCCCTTACTCCGTACAAGGGGAATTATCGTATCACGTAGTTTGAATATGGTAAGGCACCCACGAGGCAGTTACATAGTAATACCCATTGCTGTTTCTCTGGAGTGGCCACACCAGAAAGTAAAGCAACTCACTGGTCGCTGTCATCCATAAGCAAGAAAGTGAACACAAGGTGCTAACGTCCGTCTTTCGAGCGGTTTTTGTATGATGCAGTTCACCCTTCATGCGACTCGCCAAACACCTCACGGCGATTCGCGCTTGATGCTAGCAATGCCTGCCTGGTCGGTGAAAACCCGACGTGCTCCGTCCCGGCATAGTAGGGATACGAGGGTCTATGGTCATACGACTACGGCCGTGCATGATATGAGTACACCCCCGCCCCCCCGTTTGGCAGGTTGCTGCGGATAATTTTGTTTCTATCCCCGGTGTTACAGTAGACGATTGCGGAACTTCACTTCGGGTACATTCGTGTCACCTGACAGCATGAAAAGCATATTTTGGCAACAACGGAGATAATGTATCATATCAGAAACGTTTTTGAGCTTCAGAGCGGAACTGCAGTCCATCTTCGGGGGGTTCATTATAAATGGCTGCAGACACTGGGTCGATATTCCACCATGAATCCTCTGTCGGTCGAATAACGTACGCGAAACAACATCTGCGATGAACGTAGCTTCGTAGCAAGGAAAGACATATACATACCCTCCGCGGCCGCTTTACCGTTCTGCCCCTTGCGTGAGTGCAGTCACCCAGTATGAGGCCATGGGTGAGGCGCTTGTCAGTCTTAGGTGTACCATACCATCATGGGCGCAAAACAGATGGTTCGAGGCAAACAAGTGCTGCTCAGATCTTCGTTGCGCAGAGATGTTGGAACGCACGGGTTTATTGGGCAGTAAGAGCGGCCGAAAAGCCGTCAAGTCTGCAGCGTTTGTTTTACCGCGATTTCGTGTGCGCAGAACAAGAAATGTACATTCCCCAGCTTTTCTCCAGCTCGTACTGCCCTTTCGACTCCTTCGCTTAAACATTTTCGGCCCAGATAAGATGGAAATCCTGAAAAAACCAAGAATCTTACCCTCGTCCCCATGCTGGCTGGATTCACAACAGTAAGTCAGTGCCGGGACCAACGTTGACTTTATGTTTAGCATTCCCAAAACCGATGCACCCCGTCTAATTTAATCGTCGAAGCGATTGCTCACCACAAAGGGGTCGCCGTCGTCAATGACGGCCTTCTCTCCTCCGGGGTCGTGTGAATTGACATGCCGTGGTTGAACCGACAGCTGAAATATTGTAAGCATTCCACAACTGTTGTAAATTGGTTGAAAACTGGCCAAATCACGCGTATTAAAGCGGCAACGTTGTCGAAATTGATACACGTTCAAAGCAAATTAGCACTGTGTTGAGTACGTTGCCATCAACAGGGGGTCACATGTTTGCGCCAATCGTTGTTTTCTACGAGTATGCCCCACTCGATGAACAAGCCAACGACCCGCTTACCACCGGCGGGCGGAAACTATGCTGTGTTATCTGTGTACTTGTGAGGGGTGTAGTACACGTGTCAGGACAGGCTGTCGACGAGCTTACAGCCGTCGGGGAATTCTTACGAGATTCGGTTGTCGTTCCATATGTCATGGCAGTTGCAGATCGACTCTGGGGGGGGGAGAAGGGCGACGTGTCCGACGGCGAACTCTATGTGGTGAGGTCTTGCTGCGACGATTGTTTTCCCCGGAGAAGATCAGCTCAACCCTCGTTCTCCTCGAAGCACCTGCTGTGCGCCCAAAATGGTACTCCTAAGAGTGCGAAGAGCATCACCCGCGGCCGCATGCTCTTCGGATTAATATTTTGGACGCTGAGCAAGCGGTAGAAGGATGACCAGTGCGACGTCTATCTGTGCAGGGCAGATAATGTTGCATACAATATGTGCCAAATACCAGTGCCGTACTGGCCTCTCCTCGACTCACTTGCTCTACGCCCATGCTGGTACTCCTAAGAGCGCCAAGAGCCCAACTCCGCGGCCCAATCGGGGTCTACAACAGTCAGCCAGTACCCGAACCAACGTTGGTTACAGTTTAAGTGGTCTCCAAACCGACGGACCGCGACTAAAACAATCGCCGCATCGAGAGCTCACCACGGCGAAGGCAGGGTCGTCTCCGTCGGTCTTGCCCCTTCCGGAGTCGATTAGCCATGCTGCTATGGCGTTGTTGGAACGACAACTGGGGTCTCGTAATAATACCGCTACTGATGAAATTTGTTACAAGCTTACCGTAACACGTCGCAACGTCGTCGAAATGGTTTCGCTTCCTACAAAAGTACTGAAGCAAAACAATGTAGAAGCGTGCTGGAATGCAACATAGCACAATCTTGAGAGCATTTCCGCCTGCAGGGATCACAAAACGTGTAAGCCACATTTGTGTTCTACTCGCCTGCTGCACACAATGAACAGCACGCAACATATATCACCGGCCGGCGGCAACGATTGTGTGTTACCTGCCTACTCACAAGGGGTTTAGTGTGCGTGTTATGACAAGCGTTCAATCAGTTAAAAGTAGTTGTGGGACTTATTTCGAGATACGGCATGGCAAGGGCAGATAAACTTCGGAGGGGACTGGTACTGCAGTAGGGGGGGGGTACCCTAATTTTCTCTAGCGTGTTTAGGCTACTCGGGCGAGTGACTCATTAACTCTCTCCAAACGGGACTTTGGTTTTTGTTTTTTGGCGCAGCGCAATAAACAATCCCAAGGTGGTTCATATCGCGAAAGAAAAAAACATAGTAAAAGGTCAATACCGCAAGGAAAACTTTGTGCTGTAGTCACTCTTCCGAGTGTCTGTGATCGGCTGAAACAAAAGGACCCCAAGGTGCCCCCGCTACCGTAGCAGCACCAGTCAGGGGAGACGGCCGACGTGACTAACAACGAACCTCGCCGTGGTGAGCCCTCGATGCAACGATTGGCCCTGGTCAACGTGCATCGGTTTCGGCAGTGCTTCAAAATAACTATCGTCGGTTCAGACACCTGCAGACTGCAATGACGTCGAACGAGGTTGACGTTCCACAAGCGTACTGAAAATGAACGCTCTACAGACGCACTGAAAACTGAGCGCATTTTCTCGACTGTAGGGACCGCCAAGTTGCGTCTCGACTGTTCTGTTATGGTGATCGCCCGCCTCAAGCAGTAAACACGACATCGACGCGAGCTGCGATATGGAGGTAGTTACAGGTTGTGGTGTTCTGGCTGACGGACCTTCTCAAGCGAGAAACTACCCAATATACCGTTTTGTTTGTTCAACTCAACATCTGTCTCGGTTGTACCTATTATAGGCCACGGGAACGCTCATCGGGTTGTAACTGAAGCGGCGATAGGGGGGGTACCCCCATGTTCATTCCCACCTTTAGGCAACTCCTGCGAGTGTCTCATTGCCCCTCTCTCAAAAGAGGGCAAGTAAACAAACATATGCGGAGCGTAACAAACAATCCCTAGTATAGTATGGTGACATGAGTATCGCGAAACGACAACACATAAAATAATAAGACTCCAAATTAATGCACAGGTGGCCGGGACCCCCCCTTGCACAATGTGGGCGTGAAAAAATCCTTGTGGAGACATTGCACTGTGTAGGAAACGCCACAAGGTGTCGGCAAACCTGTCATTTTTGGTACGCCTAATGGTGTTCTACATAGTGCAATGTCTTCACAAGGGTTTGTTTACGCCCACATAGTGCAGGGGGAGGGGGGGGTCCCGGAATCCTGTGTAAGGGTGGCACTCTTTCGAGTGGCTTCGATCGGCTGATAAAAATGATCCAAATATACCCCCCCTACGGTAGCATCGCTCTTGTCTGTTATTTTTTCTAAAATGTTGATGTTTGGCGAGGTAGACAGCTGCTCAAGTGAGAGCTGCGCCAGAAACAAACAGGCGCACCCCTACCGTAGCATGCGACAGACGAAAACCACACAAGCGGTCGGCGGAAACCATCTTGCGTTAAAGGTATATATTTCTCATGAATGAGTTTAGTACATGTGACGCGACAAGTGTTTAACCGACTAAACTAATTGTGGGACTGACAGCTCATTTCAATCGGAGTTCTGTACGACCCAGAAAAAGTCAGATCAATCCCTGACGGTTGATATCCGAGGAGTACGACTACCTCTGTTCGTGGGGATCTCTCGATGCAACGATTGCTTCGGGTTTAGTATTGTATCAAGGCGTTTCACCATGGTCATATAGCACCGTGTTGCGTGTTAAGGCTGTCTTGTCTTCAGCGCAAAACCGCATATGATCGGATTTTACTCTGGACTCGCCCTCCCAATGTTGTGCAACGCTTATGCATCCTGACAGAGCCAACGTTCGATACAAAGGTTGCAAAACGCCGAAGGGAGCAACCGACAGTTGGGACAACCTGTACCGGGCAGAAGCTGGTTGTATGGCATGTGCCCTGCAGTGTTCTCATGTTGTATGCAGCTAAGTGTTGTATGGCCCCCTTATGCTTGCTCCCGAAAGGAGCAAGGCAGGAAGGGATTCGACGAGTACCGAGCCTAAGAGAACGCCCCCGAGGCCGATGCGAGGCACATCGCTCTCATACTCTATCAGCCGCCGTGGGTCCAAGAACGATGAACCCCAGAGGTTACCCTGCGAGGAAAGAAGAGGATGACGACGGCTTCCACCTCGACGAGTCTTACACGAAAAAGTCCGGCCGAGCTGGCCCTGTCCTACACAAACATTGCCGACCTGCGGGGTTTGTTCCACATATTACAACACATAAACAGGGCCAGCTCGCCGGAGGTTTTCGCGCAAGACTCGGCGCCGTAGACACCATCTTCACCGTCCACCGCCCCCGCTTGGTACCCTTTGGGGTTCGCCATTCTTGAAGCCCTTGTCGGTAAGTCGATTACCAGAACGACTTGGCTCCGACCGACCTCGGCGATATTCCTCTTTGTCTTTGTTGAATTGTTTTTCTCCCTTACTGTTGTCGTGAATAGGCGTATGGGCCCCACAACACCCGTGCGAAGTACCTACCTACAGCATGCGAGCACTGCAGGACGAAAACAGCCGACTTCTGCCCAGCACAGGCTATCGAACCCGGGGACCGCCCGTTTCGGTGTTTTACACAATCTGGGCCGGTATTTTGTTCTGTCAGGCTTCGTAAGCGTTGCACGCTATTAGGAGCGCGAGCTCAAAGCCCAAAATCCAGTCAGAAGGCATACGGCGTCCCGTCTGGAGACAGACAACATGAGGACGTTTGCATTTTTTCTGCATCGGAGGCGATTGATGAATGCGAGCCCGTGTGAGTTGTAACTACCTGTTTTTTGCTTCATATTTTCGACCGAAGCCAGTGATAAATGTACAGCAGTCTACAGATGTGACGCCAGTCTGTGTCGCAGGCTGACGTTGCCACACCAGCCTTGCGCTAACAATGCAGCTGTGTTTACACCTTGTTGCTGTTTTAGTGGCGAGGTCGCGCCCCCCACCCAAACGCACATCGAATGCCTGCGAAAGGGGGTACAGGGTGAACAGGAGCACGGGTACAAGAGAAGGGGCAAGCAGGATACGATATCAGGAGCACGGGTACAAGAGAAGGGGCAAGCAGGATACGATATGCATGACATATACGCATGTCTACGTTAAGACAGACGGTAAACATACATCAATTTGTGGTACGTTTGAAGCCGCATGGAATGTGTATGCGTTGGGTCCTTTGAAAACCATCTATCAAAATGCCGGGGTTGCTCTTGACGAGAGCATTCGAGTGAGAGCCTATTTTACTCGGCGGGGTCTCAACTGTAGTGCTCGCGGTGGTGTCTGCAGAGGACATTTCATCGCAAAACCAGGTGGGGAAAATCTCGATAACTGTAGTGGCCCGTATCGAAGAAGCCTGCGTAAGCCTTCGAACGTTTTTCTTTACATATTGTTTTATTTCAGTTATTCCAGGCAAGGCCACACAACAAATGTTCTGGAGCATGGTGTCCACGTGTTTCTTACTATTAACACTGACATTCTTTGGTGCCTCGTACGAGGTATACAGTGTTAAGTCATGGTCCATGGTGTGGATAACAGTCTAGTATGCCTAGTTTTCAACACAGCATGTGCTTGTTTTGCAAGGGAAAAGGATCATCACATCTTGATGTACGAAGCCAAAAAATCGAGCTGTTCTCAAGGTATTTGACTTTGGGACAACCCGACGGCCCACGCAAGATTTCGTATTCCATCTACTTGTACGTAGGGTATTGCGGTCCAGTCGTCTCACGCAAAACGAAACAGTATCACCATGACCGCTGCCTTCTCGTGCACCAGCGGCAGTGTCCCACTCTTGGCCGTGTAACCTAAGCAGAACGATATGCTAGGTATGTCCTAAACTCCTAAAAGTTGCTTATGTTAAGGGGCCACTTGCGTTGCGTCGGGGGCAGGCCGGGATGGGCGCCATACGAAGGCGCACACGATGGTATGGTTACATTCCTGTTGTCTCTTCGAAGATACCCGTGCCACGGCGGGGCCGATATTGCGGACCAAATATCAATAGCAAAAAATGTATCAGGCGCGACCATCCACAGGCACGAAATAACTCACCCACGTAACGAACCGACCCACCCCGCCCACCCACCAACCCACCAACCCATCG